>CAUEEP010000146.1:0-40984 GCA_958450365.1 Mesorhabditis belari
AAGATGGGCAACGATGTTTCGATCAAAGCAGCTGCTGCATTCTATAAGATTAATCGAAAATGTGTGTGTTCCTACATCAAACAAGAAATCGAGCTAGAGAAAGTCCACGGAGAACGCAAGAGACTCAATGGAGCCGGACGTCACTTGAACTCGGAGGGGATTGATATCGGTTTGGCTGAATGGATACGGGATCGTCGAGCCGAGAAGAAACGAGTGACACGCGGGATTATCTGGAATGAAGCGGCTAATCGATTCGAAAAAGCTGAAATTTCTTTCAAAAGAACCCATGGCTGGATGGAGTCCTTCTTGAGGTCTTGAGGTCGTTCTTGAGGTCGCCACCAACTTTCTTTGAGGGCACCAACAACAACTTGTCAAAAGCTGCCGAGCGAATTTGAGAAGGCCATCGTCGAGCACATTCTGAGGCTGAACAAGACAATCAAAGAAGGCGATTACAAGCACATTGTTGCTTGCGATGAGACGGCGGTTTGGCTGGATGCTTCGACGAGCAAGTGCATCGAAGCGGTTGGAGCCAATGAAGTTTGTGTTAGAGATCAGAGATGGAAATCGGACAGACACGGAAATCGAGGACCTCTTGGGGCCGATCGCATCGACGGGATTTCAAGGACATCGAGGAATTGATGATCATGCAAATGATGAATTCATTGATTTGGATGTTTCTATTGATTTCGCTTGTTAGTTATTTTTGTTTCGTTTTACTGTTAAATTTTCAAATGGTTAAAACCAATAAAAACTAAAGAAAAAGTTTGCTTTTTTATTTGAATGTGTCCTGATTTGGTAATTTGAATAGTGGTGTAAAATAGTAACCCACCCTCTAATAGTGCCCCACCCTCTAATAGTACCCCACCCTAGAGGGGGAGGGAAAAAATAGTACCCCATGGGGTCTAATTACAGTATTTACGGTAAGTGTTTTGTTTTGTAGAAAGTAGACAATCGGACCTTTATTACAAAAAAGGTTAGTTGATTTTATATAACCTTAAAAAGTCCTTAAAATAAAGTTTAACTTTGTTTGATATTCAGAATAAATTTGGAAAATGTTCGCACGCTCAATCTCCTTCTGTTTTTTGGTCATGCTCTCAATGATGACAAACGGCCAAATCCTCGACAATGATCCTTGGTATATCGACAATGATCCTTGGTATAACTCAGGCCGGTCGCAAGTAATGGGATATTGACACTGCACCGATCAGAGCTACGTGGCGCTCCATCCATGGAATAGACAACCGCAGTGAATATTGCCAAGGATGGTTTCAGCGACTCCGCGGCAATCGATACCGTGGAGGATACTGTAAATTGGGTGGTTTCGGAGATAGAAGCAGTTGGTGTCGGAATGGGTATACTTGTACATGTTATTGATGAGTAGATCCCACATTCATAATCACTAATCTTACTTGGCAATGGCAATGGCAATGCAATGGCAATGGCAATGGCAATGGCAATGGCAATGGCAATGCAATGGCAATCCCTCATACATACCCCTAAAATCTTTAATTTTTAATTCTTTTACTACCTTCACAATATCATAATTTGTCAATGCTGTTAGATTGTCAATAAACATTTAAACATTCAGATTGTAGAGTTTGGGATGTGCAAGAGCCGGAGTGCGTTCCAGATCAAATAGAAAAATCTTTTAAAGCAGTCAGAAAGGCTTATTTCGGATAGAAACGATTCGATACTGTAGCTGAGCCAGTATAGCTTCGCTAAATTGCTGTCTAAACGTTCAAACGCTGGCCCAAGAGCTGGTGTGCGTTCCAGATTGAATAGAAAAATCTTTTAAAGCAGTCAGAAAGGCTTATTTCGGGTAGAAACTATTCGATACTGTAGCTGAGCCAGTATAGCTTCGCTAAATTGCCGTCAAAGCACTCAAACGCTAGCTCCAGATTAATACTCTTGAGAAGAGTACGGATCGGATTGATACTACGTCGATGGTGACACAAATGTTAGTAAAACCAGTCTCTCTACAATGTTAAACCAGTCATCTAAACAGGATTTAAAACCTGAAGGGTAGCATAAAGCAAAGTGAATTTATAATGTTACTGTTTATTAGTACAGAACCGAAATGCAACAATAACCATTACAAAAACAGCATGCGCATCAAAAATGAAACAAGGCAAAACCCTTGAAACAAGGCAAAATGAAAGAAGGCAAAAACCTGCAGATCAAGAAAAATTAATTTCGGGACTCGTTGACTTGACCGGGACTGATTGACCGGTAAGGGTTTCACTCGGTGAGGCAAATCGGCTTCTCGTTCAAATCCTGGACACAACTCACTCCATCCGAGCACGGGCATTTCTAAATTATCGTTTATGGCATTTCGTTTATATCAATCTGTCGTTTATATCAATCTTTAAAATTGAATCTTTAAAATTCATTGTCTTATTACTTTTTAAACTCTTTAAATGTTTTATTAGTCTTTAAATCTTTAAAATAAACGACTTCTTTTATTGCTAAAGGCCTCCCCTTCCCAAAAATTCTTTTTCCGTATTTTTTTTTTACATTAAAACTCTTATCACTTTCTTCTAATTCAATATTTTTACAATCTTTTTTCACTTTAAAATAATATTAGGTTGTCCAATAAGTAATGCGGGTTACTTATTTCGAAACTATTGCGGAATCGCTTCGAGCAAATATATGCTCTTTTTTAATCATCAGCATCTTGTGTTTATTTTTATATATTATTTTATTCATTTGCCTTTGTTTTATAATAGATATGTTGTTTTGCAGATGAAAGACAAAAAGTTTGTTGTCCGCGCATCAATGCTGTATGATTTCAAACGAGGTAAAACTGCAGCGGATTGCCATCGAACTATCTGTGCCGCATTTGGAGAGGATTCAATTTTGCGGACGGAAACGAGTCGTTAGAGGACGAGGAACGCGCTGGAAGGTCAGTCGTTTTTGATAACGAAGCTTTGCTTAACACCATTGAGTCTGATCCAACTCAAACTACTCGTGAGTTGGCCGAATTATTTGGTTGTTCCAAATCAACAATCGACAATCATCTCCATGAGATTGGAAAATTTAATCGATGCGGAAAGTGGCTTCCCCACAAATTGAGTGAAGCGAATAAAGCTGCTCGTGTATCAATTTGTGGGTTTCTCATTGGTCAAACAAAAAACTCTGGTTTTATTGATTCCATCGTTACTGCGCACGAGAAGTGGATTTCTTTTGACAATGCAACGAGGAAGCACCAGTGGTTGTCGCCGGGAGAAGATCCGAAACCAACGCCAAAGCCAGAATTGCATGGAAAGAAGGCCCTATTGTGCGTATGGTGGAATTCTAAAGGAATCTTACATTTTGAAGTTCTAAACCCCGGTCAAATGGTCACTGCTGACTTGTACTCTCAACAATTAGAGAGAGTGCAGCAAGCTCTTTGTCGTAAAGGAGAGGACACTTCGATGATTAAACTGCAGTTTGACAATGCTCGTCCGCATATTGCAAAAATCGCACAGCAGAAGATTGAGAAGCTTGGATGGTCGACTGTCCCACATCCGCCGTATAGTCCAGACCTGGCTCCATCTGATTTCCATTTGTTCCGTTCGATGGCGCACGCTCTTGGAAAACGCAAGTTCAAAAGTGTTGACGAGGTGCAAAAATGGCTCGACGATTTCTTCTCATCGAAACCAGCTTCATTCTATTATGACGGACTTCACTCTTTGCTCGGACGATGGAGAAATGTTGTTGATTGTTGTGGAGAATATATCGATTAATAAAGTTCCCTTTTGTTAATTTTGTGATATTTTGAAAATCGTGTCAAAACACGCATTACTTATTGGACAACCTAATAGAAACATTTCTTTACATTTTCACAAAGATTATGGGCTGCTTTCAGGGATTGCCGCATTATAGCTCTAAGTGTTCGATTTAAATTTGATTTTTAAATTTTAAAGTAGAATGCGCGCGGGTGGTTCAGTGGTAGAATGCTCGCCTGCCACGCGGGCGACCCGGGTTCGTTTCCCGGCCTACGTGTAAGAAATGTATGTTGATGTTTTGATCTATATAATTTCTTGTGAGACCGTGTCTCGGTGTGGTTCAATCGCGGTCTTCTTGAAAACGTAATAATTTATCCAACTTTCCCTTATTAGGGCAACTTCGCTCAAACTAGAGCAACTTGGCACTATCACAATTAAATCAACACTTGAATGTGAAAAAGAAATGATAAAGCACAAAAAAGGAGAACCCCAAACTCACTCAAAAGCAAAGCTTAAATAATGGGTTTTTTAAGCATACAAGCTACAACAACCGGACAGCTGAATATCATTTAGTGACTGATTACGGTAGTTTATCCACCAACTTTGAACTTTAACTTGTATTGAATTTTTGACTAACTGCAGAGCAGTGGCAATTCGCCACACCCATCCTCTTCAACTTTTGGGAAAGTTGGCCGTCTTCCCACTATTGGGAGGGAGCCGGATGACCCAAAAGTGGGAAGCGGCCGGGCTTGCCCAGCTCCAGCTCCAACTACAGTAATTGCTGGCTTTAGACAAGGGCAAAATGATAATGATGCAATCTACAGTATTACAGATAGTTTGATGCGCTTCAATTAACGTAATCAAAACTCACCTGACAACCCATCATTGTCCCATTGACCATTAGCGGATTCCCAAAGTACCCCCGATCACATCGATCACAGTGATCACCAATCGAGCCATCGTTGCAATCCCAGCAATGACCTGGAAGCGTCACCGTAGGTTGATTGGGGTTTTCCAGTCAGGCTCAGGGATTGAACTAGGTCTACAGGCAAGCCAGCTTACGGTAGTCAGGGATTACGGTAGGCAGGAATTACGGTACGCAAGGATTACGGTAGGCAGGGGCAGGCAGACCTAGCCGAAGAAAGTCGGCGTTGGAACAACTCTGGGTATGAGTGCTATAAAGTGATACGATCCTACTCCAGCTACCGTAATCCCTGCTTACCGTAATCCCTGCTTACCGTACTCCCTGCCTACCGTAATCCCTGCCTATCGTAATCCCTGCCTACCGTAATCCCTGCCTACCGTAATCCCTGCTTATCATAATCCCTGCTTACCGTACTCCCCGCCTACCGTAATCCCTGCTTATCGTAATCCCTGCCTACCGTAATCCCAGCCTATCGTAATCCCTGCCTACCGTAATCCCTGCCTACCGTAATCCCTGCTTATCGTAATCCCTGCTTACCGTAATCCCTGCTTATCGTAACCCCTGCCTACCGTAATCCCAGCCTATCGTAATCCCTGCCTACCGTAATCCCTGCCTACCGTAACCCCCTGCCTACCGTAATCCCAGCCAATCGTAATCCCTGCCTACCGTAATCCTTAGCCACTGTAACCTTGCCCTTTCTACTGTAATCCCCTGTCAAGTCCCACTAATCTTTTCTACTGTAATCTTTCGCCAATTTTACCCCGTAATCCCTTGCCCGTAACCTTGTCCTTTCTTTAATTTTTGTCATTCCTGTCATTCCCTGTCATTCCTACCGTAATCTCAACGATTTCTACCAGAATTCTACCATTCCTTGCCCTTTCTGCAGTAACTCTTGGTCTTTGTACGGAATTACAGTCTTTCGACCGTAATTCCGTACAAATTATCAACCGTAATCCCCTGTAAAGTCCTATAGAAATCCCGTTTTCTATCGTAATCCCGTTTCCTATCGTAATCTCGTTTCCTATCGTAATCCCGTCTTCTATCGTAATCCCGTTTTCTCCCATAACCCTGCCCTCCCTCCCATCCTCTCACCATTTTCCGGATCACACTTTTCCGTGTGCCCATTGCATTCGCATTCGGTGCACTCAAAGAAATGCTTTTGCGCAACTTTTCGATATCCCGAGGCACAAGTGTCGCAAAACTCTCCGGCTGTGCTAAAGTATTAGCAATTAAGCTAACAAATTAGAAATTAAGCTAACAAATTCGAAATTAAGCTAGTTTTCTTGAAAACTCACTTCTCCTGGCACGCACACTGCCCGATCCAATCGGCTTTTTGGGGATTCGACAAAGTTGGGAGATCCTGAGAAGCTGAGCCGAGAGAAAAGCTCTAAAATTGATTACGGTGCCCTTTCGAGATTCTAGAAAACTGTCGAACCCTCAAATATCCAATATCTCCACTCGAATAGGTTCCCCGAATCTTCAAAGAAGCAACATTTTGCAGAATTCTCAAGAATTCGTACTCTTTTCCGAAATGCGTCGTTTCCATGGGTATTTTCGGGATTTCTTTCATTTTCCCTGTGATCGACATTATCGGTTTCAACGCCGAAAGCAAGCCAGAGGCGATCGTTTGCAATGGGAGAAAAGCCTGGAACAATAAAGAAACAATAAAACAGAGTTATTCCATAAATAAAGCCACTCAGACCAGGCTCAAAGCCAGATCCCGCCTAGCCTGTTTTACCTGAGCTCTTAGAATCTATCAGAAGCCAGCTCTTAGAGCTAGGCCGACTCTAGCGTTGCCTGGCAGTCTGGCTTTAGAGCTAGGCCGACTCTAGCGTTGCCTGGCAGTCTTACAGGTCCTTGGCTCAACTGAAATACCCGTAAATCCTTCAAAATTTCTGGAAAATGTCCAAAAATGGAAAATGTCTAGGAGCCGGACGTGCTGGGCTCAAAGAAAGCTATTAGTCATTGGCCGTTTAGAGCCCGATTCGTTTGAAAGACCCCGGACCAGCTCAGGCTCAGCTCAGACTCCTGGGCTAGTCCCTGGCATAGCCTAGGCAGCCTAGGGTCAAGATAAAGTGGTTTGACCTAGCCTACAGCCTCCAGAAAAAGAGGCTCGCTTGAAAAAAGCGATCCGTCTGACAATCAGTCTACATTAACGAAAGCATCTGTCCGTCCTTTTTTGCCGTTGGCATTTTAAGGTTTTTCGCCTCTTTCTCAGCATAAACCCTTTTATTTTGCTTGCTTTGACTATCATTCGGTGCAGAATAAAATTACACGTCGAATGATACCAAAATCAGCTTAAAATATAATATCCATACAAAGTTATGAAGAAAAATGTTTAACCTCCGTTTTTAGCCAATAACTTTGCAAGGATTTTATATTCTAGGCTGATTTTGGTATCATTCGATGCGTAATTTTGTTCTGCATCGAATGATACTCAAATCAAACAAAATAGAAAGGTTTGTGCTGAGAAAGAGGCAAAAAACCTTAGAATGCCAACGGCAAAAAAGAATCGACAGACGTTTTCGTTACAAGTCTATTATAGACTGACTGCCAGATAACAGATGACTTTTTTCAAGCGAACCTTTTTCTGGAGTCTCTAGGCTAGGCCAGGCCAGGGCGCTTTGGCTAGGCCAGGCCAGGGCGTTTTGGCTTGCGCTGACTAGGCTATGCCAGGATCAAGCAGGCTATTCGAGGGGTAAGCAGGCTATTCCAGGCTCAAGCAGGCTATTCCAGGCTCAATCAGGCTATTCCAGGGTCAAGCAGGCTATGTCAGGGTTTCCAATCGGGCCCTGGGCTCCATTCCTCACCTCATCGACTTTCGCGTAATGCAGATGATATCGATATTGTTGAAATTCCTTTGTCGGCTTCGGGTTCTGTTGAGCTGTCAGTGGGAAGCTGATATTCTTACCGTCAGCTCCAAGAATCAAAATGTCACTGAAATTCCGGATTACATTCTTGATCGCTCTTCCTTTTTGATAGCTCACTTTGGTCCCGTTTTCCCGCCATCTTTCGCGATCCGGAACTCGAATGACAACCACTGATTGTAGGAGGGCAATTGGTTACCGGTGAACTTTTCCGGGACCCTGAAATAGTAAATAGGTTTTTATAGCTTTTTTGGGCGTCCTGGAACGCACAAAATCTTCGAATAAGTTTTAAAGCTGAAATTTTCAATTTGAGACTTTGCACTTGAGTCTTGTTTGAGTTCGGCGCAAACGCTCACCACCTAGTGCACCACAAATTTTCTAGCTAATATTTTTGGGCGTCCTGGAACTCACAAAAAATAGATCGGGTCCCCGTTTGGCACCGAATGGACAGCAATCGCTTCTTCCTCTTTCACCCATCTCAGCGGTAGATCTTCAGCTGTCGACTCGTCGACGAAACTCGCTTTCCACGAGTCTTTCCCTAAATCGCTTTATTTTTTGATCATTCTGGAGTGCACACTTTAAATTGGCTTGATTTGATTTGATTTTCTTACCTTGGTCAAACTTTGAGGTGATCTCTGTCACGTAGTATCCCTCAACTGACTGGCATGGTTGATTGTTGCAGAGACAAGGGGAGCAACCGAGTGGGTTCTCGCTGGAAAGGGTACCGTAATTTGTGAAGGGCTCTATTTTGCCACTATTTTGTATCTTTTTAAGCTTTAAACGGCAACTACATCATCTCATCTGTTTTATGTTTTGTTCGCATATTTGTTTGCTATTTATTTCGACATTTGAATTTTTTGGTTGTTGTTTATTTTATTTAAAAATGCTTATATTTTTTATTTAGATCATGGTCGAGCAAAAGTTTGCATTACTGTTTAACTTTAGCAGCATTACTGTTTAACTTCAAAATTTGGATGGTTCCAGACGGTCCAGAATTTAATTTGAATGGTTCCAGACGGTCCAGAATTTGATTTGGATGGTTCCAGACGGTCCAGAATTTAATTTGGATGGTCCAAGACGGCAACAAGTATTATTGGCATGATTTGAGAAAGGTTCCAATGCTTTGTGAGCGTCGAAACTTCGGAGATGGATCACTGATGGTATGGGACACCTTCAATGTAGATGAGGCTCTTGTTTTAGGATTTGTGACTTGTCGCATGAACTAAAACGATTACCAGGGTGAACTGATCAATTACGGATCAACTGATCAATTACGGATCAACTGATCAACTACGGATCAACTGATCAATTACGGATCAACTGCTTCCTTTCCTAGCACAAAACCAAGAGAAAAACTACATTTTTAATTTCTTCGAAAATTCTTAGTTCTACAAAGAAAATGAAGCGCTCGCACCAAGTTGGGGTGATCCTATCATTTTCCAACGCACATTATTAGAATAATTACTGTATCCTTAGATGTAATTATGGCGCCAAAAATCAAAGATATTTCGTGAACTTTTAGCAGAATTCCTCAAATAGGCGTTTGATATCAGTGGAAAGGTTAACTCTACAAAATTCTCCACAAAATTCTCTACAAAGATTAATTCTCTAGAAAATTCTCTACAAAATGACATTTAACGGAGAACTCAACTTAAAGGACATTTAAAAAAGAACTTAAAGGCGCCTTAGCTCAAAAAAAGGCCTTTTTTCAAAGCCCAGAACCCACTGTGTGTTCCAGGATTGGGTTTCGAATTTGGATGGTTCCAGACGGTTCAGAATTTAATTTGAATGGTTCCAGACGGTTCAGAATTTAATTTGGATGGTCCAGACGGTCCAGAATTTGATTTGGATGGTTCCAGATGGTCCAGAATTTAATTTGGATGGTTCCAGACGGTCCAGAATTTAATTTGAATGGTTCCAGACGGTCCAGAATTTAATTTGAATGGTTCCAGACGGTCCAGAATTTGATTTGGATGGTTCCAGATGGTCCAGAATTTAATTTGGATGGTTTCAGACGGTTCAGAATTTAATTTGGATGGTCCAGACGGTCCAGAATTTGATTTGGATGGTTCCAGATGGTCCAGAATTTAATTTGGATGGTTCCAGACGGTCCAGAATTTAATTTGAATGGTTCCAGACGGTCCAGAATTTAATTTGAATGGTTCCAGACGGTCCAGAATTTGATTTGGATGGTTCCAGATGGTCCAGAATTTAATTTGGATGGTTTCAGACGGTTCAGAATTTAATTTGGATGGTTCCAAACGGTTCAGAATTTAATTTGGATGGTCCAGACGGCAACAAGTACTATTAGCATGATTTGAGAAAGGTTCCAATGCTTTGTGAGCGTCAAAACTTCGGAGATGGATCACTGATGGTATGGGACACCTTCAATGTAGATGAGGCTCTTGTTTAAGGATTTGTGAGTTGTTGCATGAACTCGAACGATTATCAGGATGTCCTTACGAATCAACTGCTTCCTTTCCTAGCACAAAACCAGGATGTCCCGGGTCAACTGCTTCCTTTCCTAGCACAAAACCAAGATGTCCTTACGGATCAACTGCTTTCTTTCCTAGCACAAAACCAAGGCAAAAACTACATTTTTAATTTCTTCGAAAATTCTTTGGCCATTTTTCGGTCATTTTTCCGAGCCCAGAACTCGCTGTGTGTTTCAGGATTGGGTTTCGAAAGAAATAAAGGCGCCAATAATTCCGCCAATAACTACGGTGGGGTACTGTAACCTTCCACTACTGACCAAATCTCACCACGACAATCCGATGAATCCCTCTTTGCACTTCTCACATCGATCCCCCTCCACATGGGCCTTGCACTGGCATTTCCCGGTCTCCGGCTCGCATGCTAATTTTCCATCTACTGTACCCGTCAGCTCGCAGGAGCACGGCCTGAAAATAGATGTTTATCATTTTAATTCAAACTAACTATCTAGATCTCCTATGTGCGTTCCAGAAGTGGCAGTTTTGCTTTTAAAAACAAATTTTAAGTTATCTATGAGACGCAGGTAGGAACGAAGGGAAATCCTCAAAAACCAACTTCTTCTAAATTTCGATTTTCGTCTTTTCTGCTAATTAATTATCTGCTGTGCGTTCCAGAACATCAAAAGATTCACGTGAAACAGATTTTCAACTAGATAAAACCCACTTGCACCCGGCGTCTCCAAAGCCAAAATACCCGGCCAAGCACCGGTCACAGGCCTCACCGCCGACTCCCACTTTGCATTGGAAATTGTTTTCATTGATTTCCTTAGCTGAAATGAGTTCTAGCTTTAGTTTAGAGTTTAGATTTCATTAAATTCTGAAAAATTTTTTGTTAAAAACCAACTTCCGTTTACTACATCGTTTTCCTCGTTTTCCGCCTCTTTTGCCAGTTTCGAAAACGATTTAAATAAACCCTGAACATTTGTAATTATTGTAAATAAGTGTATTTTTGTTTCCATATATCGTAGCCGATTATGAATGAAATTTTTTTGGCAAACCTTTCTAGTAGAGCAACCCTTTAATGGACAATATTATATCATCTTGTAGCGAATTAAATTCTGGGTCGATTCGTACCAAATTTGTGAGTTTAGGTTAAAAATCACCGGCGCTACAACGTTTCATTCAAAATCGGCGGGACCCCTGTGGCGGAATTTAATCCAATACGGTTCCAATACGGTTCTTTTTGTGATCCAATACGGTTCCAATGCGGTTCCAATAAGGTTCTTTTTGTGATACAACACGGTTCCAATGCGGTTCCAACACGGTTCCAATACGGTTCTTTTTGTGATCCAATACGGTTCCAATGCGATTCAAATACGGTTCCAATACGGTTCTTTTTGTGATCCAATACGGTTCCAATACGGTTCCAATAAGGTTTTTTTTGTGATACAACACGGTTCCAATGCGGTTCCAATACGGTTCTTTTTGTGATACAACACGGTTCCAATACGGTTCCAATACCTTTCCAATACGGTTCCAATACGGTTCTTTTTGTGATACAACACGGTTCCAATACGGTTCCAATACCTTTCCAATACGGTTCCAATACGGTTCTTTTTGTGATACAACACGGTTCCAATACGGTTCCAATACCTTTCCAATACGGTTCCAATACGGTTCTTTTTGTGATCCAATACGGTTCCAATACGGTTCCAATAAGGTTCTTTTTGTGATACAACACGGTTCCAATGCGGTTCCAATACGGTTCCAATACGGTTCTTTTTGTGATCCAATCCGGTTCCAATACGGTTCCAATACCTTTCCAATACGGTTCCAATACGGTTCTTTTTGTGATACAACACGGTTCCAATGCCCTTTGATTCCTCTCCAATTTACCCTTTGATTCCTCACCGTTCAATGGGAAAGAATTGTTGTGATGGTAGGTGGTGAATCTGCACTTTTCTCCTCTTTTCCCTTCAATTCTCAACCTCAATGTCTCTGGGCAGCAATTCGCATGCAAATTGAGCGGCTGCGGGGCCGCCTATCACTATGGGAAAACGATTGGAACTCGAGAAAACTGTCTCGAGGGACTTTTCGAACATTTTGTTATTGGATCCTCAATTTGGAAGATTGATCAATAATCTCTTAGACTTGCAAGACTTGCCGACTTGCCTGTCTCTGGGCAGCAATTCGTCTCTGGGCAGCAATTGCAAATTGAGTGCTTTTTTGCGATCGAATCCTCAAGTACTATTTGTTAACCAAAGACTTTATTGATTTTTAGATTGATTTATTGATTTATTTCTTTCAAAATGCGTCTATTTTCGGCTTTTCATCTATTTCCTTTAGTTGTCCATCACTTCCTCGTTGAATAACTCAGTGCCTTCACGCCGTAATTGCCGGCGCTACAACGTTTCATTCAAAATCGGCGGGACCCTCGTAGCCGATTATGAATTTCAGCCGATTATGAATGAGTGGGAGCGTCCAACCATCAAGTAACCATCTAGGAGCGTCCAACCATCAAGTATTTGGTATCATTCGACGCAGAATCATTAATAATTATGCTAAATTTTTAAAATTGGAAAGATTGGATAAAAAGAAAAAAATTAGAGCCAAAAAACTGTTTGTTCAAGAGAAAACTTTGAGGCCCCATAATTTTTTTTCTTTTTATCAAATCTTTCTAATTTTAAAAATTTAACATAATTATTAATGGTTCTGCGTTGAATGATACCAAATACTTGATGGTTGAACGCCTCCGGACCCACTCATTCATAATAAGCTGAAATTCATAATACTTGATGGTTGGACGCTCCTGAACCCACTCATTCATAATCGACTGCAATTCATAATACTTGATGGTTGGACGCTCCTGAACCCACTCATTCATAATCGGCTGCAATTCATAATACTTGATGGTTGGACGCTCCTGAACCCACTCATTCATAATCGGCTGCAATTCATAATACTTGATGGTTAGACGCTCCTGAACCCACTCATTCATAATCGGCTGCAATTCATAATACTTGATGGTTGGACGCTCCTGAACCCACTCATTCATAATCGGCTGCAATTCATAATACTTGATGGTTGGACGCTCCTGAACCCACTCATTCATAATCGGCTGCAATTCATAATACTTGACGGTTCGACGCTCCTAGACCCACTCATTCATAATCGGCTACGACATATATAACCAGACTAATCGAGAGTTCAAGAAGAAGTGTTACTGGCTTTGCACACCAAAGTGTTACTGGCTTTGCAATTTGAATGAATACTTCAGAACTCTTGAATTACAAGGAAAATTCACTCACTGGTGTCATCAAAATGAAGTTTTTGAGTTTTTGATAGTATAGATTCGTTTTTAGCATTTTTTTAACATCTTTAATAGCAACATCAACCATCAACCTTCTTGGTTTCACAGAAAACAGAAAAGAAAACGATTACTTTGGCTTTTTCAAGGGTACATAATGAGCCAATTGAGCCTGATTGGATTTAGCATATTCACCGGAAGCGTTCTTCCCATAGCCAACTGGTGTCCTTGCAAGAACACTGTTCTAGTAAGTCAAGGAAGAGAGAGAGAAATACCGAAGTACTCATTCATAATCGGCTACGACACATATAAAAACTCACCTCAAAAAGTGCCGCCAAAACCTGTCCAGGGTTTATGTGCCCTATTTCTTGCGTCACATTCGCGTCGATACCGTTTATTTTGCTGATCAGCTCTAGCTGGCATGCACAGAGCCCAATGAGCGCGAAAAATAAAGAAAAAGTCGAAATTTTAGTCATTTCTAAATAGTGACCAATGTAGGGGGACTGTAGAAATGTAGCCGAAAGGATTACTGTAGATCGAGATCGCAACGGTGTCAGTGTCTGCCCTGCGCTCCAGATTAGGTAAAAATTTTGGGCTTTTGAAGATTAGAAGCAATTTAATCACAAATAAAGCCAAGGTCTTGTTTTCGATGGATCATTTGCTATCATTTCCTTGAGAAAATCCGAAAATCGAAAAATCTAGGTCAATGCCCTCCAGAACAACGAAAACAAGCGGGAATTTCGCGAAATATCCCCAATATTAATGGGAAATCATTGTGGATGAAAGTTAGAGGGATCGGAGAGCTTTAGAGGCTTTGTTCATAAATGGAACAAATGCCAACTCTTTGGCCAACTCTTTGGCCAACTCTTTGGCAAACTTTGGAAAGTCCCAGACGGCCAAATAATGGCTGACAGTGCTCTGAAAGTATTGAAGTAAATTGTCCATTTTACATTTTACAGGCAATTTGCGGATTCCTCTTTCGTAGTAGGATTTTGGTTTTGAATCGAAAAACTTTTGGAGCCAATTCTTGACTGCTTCTTCCGAATCGAAGTGCTCTCCCGCAAGCTCATTACTCATGATCCGGAATAATATATATTCATACTTTATTCAGGACATGAAATAAAGCGTAATCAGTCAGACAATACACAAAATCTACACATAAATACATAGAGAAAGATGAGATATTTTTACTCGGCGATGTGGAGGCGGGGAGAAAAGAAGATAGATAGAAGATAGGCTTCTTGCTTTAATAACCTCAAGCCATGAATGGGCCAACCCAGTGGAAGAGTGAACTCCGCTAGAGAAGGGATCTCAGAATAAGTAGTAATCAGAAGCGGCGAGGTCCGGACTGTATGCGGGATGCGTCAAAAGTTCCCAACCAAGGCTGTTTATTTTAGAGTGAGTCAGTTTTGCAAAATGAGGAGGAAGGAGAACGATCTTTGACTTGGAGGGCCTATTCCTCTTTCGTAGTAGGATTTTGGTTTGTGTGTGAGACAAGGGTGAGACTCAAAAATTGGGGACTGGAGATGTCCCAGTGTCCCAGTTTGAGCACTTTCTTCAAAAGAAACCCATTTTGGTGTTAATAGAAAAGTTGTAGAGAATCAAAAATTAGGCTTATAGCCAAATTTCCAAAAAGATACACCAAAAATAATTTCGCTTAAAATGCGATTAAATGTATTGAGAATTATGCATTCTAGTAGTGTTTCGGTTGTAGAAAAAAACAGTTGTGAGTTGACAATCAGCTTTTTATGATCATCAGCAATCCTGTAAATCTTAGTAAATGCACTTTAGCCTATCGTGAAGTTATTATTGGGTTGGTGAATTGAAAACTGCGGGACTTTGAACTAAAATTTATTAAACATAAAACCATAAATTCATTCCAAATAATTTCCATTATTATTGACGACTTCTGCCCATTTTACAGGCAATTTGCGGATTCCTCTTTCGTAGTAGGATTTTTGGTTTGTGTGTGAGACAAGTGTGAGACTCAAAAATGGAGGACTGGAGATCTCCCAGTTTGAGCACTTTCTTCAAAAGAAACCCATTTTGGTGTTAATAGAAAAGTTGTAGAGAATCAAAAATTAGGCTTATAGCCAAATTTCCAAAAAGATACACTTAGTAGTTTCGCTTAAAATGCAAGTTTTGTGAAAAGTCGTAAATTTCGCATTTCTTGAAAACCAGTTTTTGAATCGTTCTGAAAATTTGGATATAAGCTTCATTTTTGATTCTCTACAACTTTTCCATTGACACCAGAATGGGTTTCTTTTGAAGAAAGTGCTCAAACTGCCACATATGACAATGGCCGGCATTTTTCAATTCACCAACGCAATAGATTGAGATTAGTCTTGATTTGAGGAGAAGCCAATTTGAGGAGAAGTCAATGTCCAATTTGAAGATTCGGGCCGGCCAGAGTAGTTTGGCAAAGGGAGAGGGAAGGGGGTTATGTAGAAGCCCTGCGCCGGACGACGAGCGATAACGCGGCTGCACAAAGAACACAAAGAACACACAGAACACACAAAAATTTGGATATAAGCTTCATTTTTGATTCTCTACAACTTTTCCATTGACACCAGAATGGGTTTCTTTTGAAGAAAGTGCTCAAACTGCCACATATGACAATGGCCGGCATTTTTCAATTCACCAATTCAATAATTTGTGCGTAAATAAATTTTACAAAAGTTTTCTTGGATTTTAGCAAAAAAAAACGAAATGCTACATGAATAGATTTTGATAATAGCCCATAAAAAAGCCAATAAAAATGCCAGATTGTCGTTGTAGTAAAAGCGCCATAAGTCTACGGAATAATACTCAATTCGAATCTTCTCGCAATCCATGAGTCGATGAAATCCTCGATGAGATCAAGGGATCAAGAGATCTTTGATCCCTCGTTCAAAGGTCATCAGATCTACTTCATCTCCATCATATTCTTCATCAGCATCATCATCTTCTTCTTCATTGGGTACATCGAATTCGATGTTCAATTCTGCTTCCTTGATCGACGAGTGGAAATTTGAAAAGAATTTCTCGAGGGTTTCAGCCAATTGAATTGAATCCGATTCGGCTCCAGATTGACCATTTTGATCAACGAATTTCTTTTCCTAGTCCAAATGATGTAGTGCCCTTTACTCTGGCATTTAAAGCTTTTTTCAAAAACCCACTTTTTCCCATAATTTCTTGCCAAATTGGTGAACTTTTGAGCCAAATCGAATCCTTTTTGCTTTCGCGTTTCTGTTCGCAAAGTTTTTGGCGGGAAATTCCCCTCGCCCGTTGCGTAAAAGAGCCACAAAGAAAACTGGTACTCTTCGGCGGAAAAGAAAGAAACGCGAAAGTTTGATGGGAATTGAGATTTATCGCCCAGATAAGGCCCCGTCATTTCACGGCAAAGTAACCTAAAGATTTTGAATTTTGCCGAATTTAGCAAAACCGTATTCACAATGATTTATTTACAATTATCTATTTACAATTATTTATTTACAATTTTTGTGCGGCTCAATTTTGCATCAACTCCGACACTTCACGATTTCCATTTCGCTTTGCACATCTCAAATTTTGGCTCAATCTACTAAATGCCATCCAGGATTCACAAAAATAGACAAAATTTTGAGCTACGATCATTCTGTGCTGATAAATTGTCCACTACTTGCACCACTCCAAAACTCCCTTTCACTAACTTCATCAAAGAGCCTTGAAACGGTGATTTTCGGGTGTTGTGCCATCCAGGATTCACAAAAATAAACAAAAATTTGGTCTAAACCCATTCTGTGGCGATAAATTGCCCACCACTTGAACCACCTTAAAAGTCATTTTTGCCAACTTTACAAAAGCACCTTGAAACAGTGATTTTCGGGCATTGTGACATCCAGGATCCACAAAAATAGACAAAATTCTGAGCAAGGATCATTCTGTGCTGATAAATTGTTCACTACTTGCACCACTCCAAAACTCCCTTTCTCTAACTTCGTCAAAGAGCCTTGAAACAGTGATTTTCGGGTGTTGTGACATCCATAATTCACAAAAATAAACAAAATTTTAGTCTAAACCCATTCTGTGCTGATAAATTGTCCACTACTTGCACCACTCCAAGACTCCTTTTTGCTAACTTCATCAAAGAGCCTTGAAACAGTGATTTTCAGGTGTTGTGACATCCATAATTCTTCGCAAATTGTTTTTCTTAGAAATTGCGCCAATCTTTGTCTTGCAATTCGATCATGAACATACAAGAGGAGTGCGGAGGTGCGAAAACAATGTGAAATGGTGCGCGATCGGATTTCTCCACCTTCCCCGTGCTTTGGTGAGCACCTTTTGACCCCATTTCCTCTGTTTCACATATTTTCTGTGGTTTTTCGGAGAAATTGGTTGTTATATGGCTTTTAAACAGCGCAGATCCCTTATGTTTTCATGTAAACTCGCAAATTTTGTATATTTGTAAATTTGCATATTTTTTTGGTCATCCAGACACTCGATGACATCCAGGATTCACAAAAATAAACAAAATTTTGAGCTACGATCATTCTGTGACGATAAATTGCCCACCACTTGAACCACCTTGAACGTCATTTTTGCCAACTTTACCAAAGCACCTTGAAATTGTGATTTTTGGGTGTTGTGACATCCAGGATTCACAAAAATAAGCAAAATTTGGAGCTGCGATCATTCTGTGACGATAAATTGCCTACCACCTGAACCACCTTGAAAACCATTTTGCCAACTTTATCAAAGCACCTTGAAATTGCGTTTTTTGGGTGCTGTGCCATCCAGGATTCACAAAAATAAACAATATTTGGTCTAAACCCATTCTGTGACGATAAATTGTCCACCACCTGAACCACCTTGAATGTCATTTTTGCCAACTTTACAAAAGTACCTTGAAATTGTGATTTTTGGGTGTTGTGACATCCAGGATTCACAAAAATAAACAATATTTGGTCTAAACCCATTCTGTGACGATAAATTGTCCACCACCTGAACCGCCTTGAAAACCATTTTTGCCAACTTTACCAAAGCACCTTGAAATTGCGATTTTTGGGTGTTGTGACATCCAGGATTCATCGAAAAACACTTTTTTAAACAGCTCTGTTCGCCAGTTTTGCGTAAACACACGAGATCTGGCGCTGCACAGAATTCTGATACAATTCTGACATTCGGTGCCTTTCTCTTGGAGCCAAAAGTACATCAAATTCAAAGCCTTGCTGTTGTTTTCCAATTTCGAAAGACTCTAAATCGTTTTCTTTCGAATTCGATTGATTACTCATTCATTTTCCCTGTTTACAGCCCATTTTTTATCCTTTTTTCGCCCCTGTTTTTCCTCTTTTTGTTTACAAAGCGAAAATTTGTGTTCAAATTCGAACAAATCGTAAATATTTTTTGAAAATCCCGTGATCCTAGGGATTTTCTGCTCCCCGCTTTGGGAGCAGCGGCAATTTGCGTCAAGAAGTTCTTTTTGAAGCATTTTGCCATCCTGATTAAGTCTCATTCGGCAAAGAGCAATTTGTTGTACGTGATTTGTGCTGGGCTCAGTGGCCGTCAAGCCGGACAAGTTGAAGTGAAAGGGCGGGACTTATGTTTGTCAGAGGCAGGTTTAGCTTTTAAACTAGAAAAAAGTATGAAATGACACCAAAATTTAGGGGGTGGCGTATGGTTTTGCACCGGGTGAATTTTCGTTTTCTGGCTGTTACATTTTCCCTATTCATGCTATGTCGACGATTTTTGGGGTTTAAGGGCTATTTTTGGTCCTGAATCTAACTACGTTTTCAGTTTTTCTGTCACTGGCACGGAAGCTGCAGAAAATTGAAATTTATGGGGTGGCGTATGTGTGGGACAAGGCCGAAAAGTAAGTACAAATTGGCGTTTACATGACTTATCTTTTAATTTAGGTTGCACTCGAACTTCTACGAGATGAATCTTGTGAAGAAGGAGGATCGAGAAGCGCTGTTGAAGTCGATCAAGGAAATGGCTGCCATGATTGAACAAGCCGATGTGGACGTCATCCGTACCGAATTGAACAGCTTAACTCAAGAATTTTTTGATACTCACTTTTGACTGAATCGCTTTCTTAAAGGAAAGCTTCATTTCCCCAAAGCAAATCTATTTTTTTCTCGTTTTTAAGCCAAATTCCAGCCAAGGGGGATATTAATCGCGGCCGGGTGACGATAAAAATTGTTTACAAGGCGAAAATTTGTGTTCAAATTCGAACAGATCGAACAAATCGTAAATATTTTTTGAAAATCCCGTGATCCTAGGAGCATTGTAGTGTGCGCTCCAGATCGCCTAATATTACATTTAAAGGTCGGGTTACTGTAGAAGTAGTGCTTTTTAGAAGCCAGTCACTGAACTGGACTACGGAAGTTTTTAGAGTTGGCAAAATTGCGTGGATTTTGATTGGAAATTATAGTGTGCGCTCCAGATCACCTAATATTACATTTAAAGGTCGGGTTACTGTAGAAGTAGTGCTTTTTAGAAGCCAGTCACTGAACTGGACTACGGAAGTTTTTAGAGTTGACGAAGTCGCATTGATTTTGAATGGAAATTATAGTGTGCGCTCCAGATCACCTAATATTACAGCTAAAGATCAGACTACTGTAGAAGTAGTGCTTTTTAGGAGCCAGAATTGTAGTGTGCCCTCCAGACTACTACTTTTGAAAGAATTTTCCCATTTGCTAGCTGCTTTTAGCTCTATCTGTTTAGCTCTAGCTTTATCTACCTTTTGGAATCCGATAAAAACAGGTTTTTAAAGTGAATTTATTTAGTCAAAAGCGAATTTTCTGATACTGACTTTTGACTGAATCGCTTTCTTAAAGAAAAGCTTCATTTCCCCAAAGCAAATCTATTTTTTTCTCGTTTTTAAGCCAAATTCTGGCACTCATCCTATCATTTGGTGGGCGATTTGTCGCCAAAAAAGCGATGATTCATTTTTGTTGCAAATTGGAGCATCGATAAAGAAAAGAGGCCTAGAAATACAAAATTTTCTCAAAATACGACTAAATTTTGTGTTTTTTTTGGGGGCTTCTGGAGTGCATTCTATCGGTTTTTCGGTTTTTTGGAATTTTTTGGACATTTTGAAATTTTTCGATTCTAGAAGTTGGTTGGCCGAGTTGCGTAACTGAACCACGAAAAATTTCACCAATTCTATCATTCTATCATTTCGAAAAGCACGTGTGCGCTCCAGATTCACCATTTTGAGCAACGATTTTCTTTTTGTAGTCCAAAATTTGGTTGAAGGGCCGAGGTGGGTAATTGAACCACGACCGAGACTCCAAAATTTTGCCAATTCACATTTTACCAGTTCTGGCTTTGGGAAAACTCCTAGTGCGTTCCAGATTGACAATTTTGATCAACGAATTTCTTTTCCTAGTCCAAAATTTGGTTAAAATTGACCGACTCGGGTCAGGACCACGACCGAGATTCGAAAAAGTCACCAATTCACATTTTACCAGTTTTGGCTTCGGGAAAGCCCCTAGTGCGTTCCAGATTGACCGTTTTGATCAACGAATTTCATTTACTAGTCCAAAATTTGGTTAAAATTGGCCGACTCGGGTCAGGACCACGACCGAGATTCGAAAAATTCACCAATTCACACTTTTGGCTTCGGGAAAACCCCTAGTGCGCTCCAGATTGACCATTTCGTTTAACAAAAATTCTCCTAGCTCTAGAATTCGCGTCATTTTTGCTCAAAGTCTTCTCGGGGGTCCCCATTTTTCTGTCAACCTCCGATTTTCTTAGCGAATTGCTCATTTCCAAAAGATAAATGAAAAATTTCAAATTTTCAATCAGATTCCATCACCTTAGCGTAAATTTGCCTCATTTTGGAGCATTTTTGCGTCATTTTTGAGCTCTTTTTGTCGCCCAACACTGAAAAAAAAAAGATTGGTGAGAAATAGGCGTTTTTCTCGAATTAATAAATAATTTCAACAAAATAATCATAAATTCTGGAGGTCACAAGGCTTTCGAATTCAACTAGAATTTGAATTTAAGCATTTTTGTTTGTTTTGATTTTTTAGTCAAAGATTTCCTGAAATTCGACAATTTTGTGAATACTATTTTAAAATTAAAATACTTTTAAATGATTGATTTTGATTTGATTGCTAGATTTGATTCCTAGAATGGTCAAAGTTCACCGATTCCCATCGATTTTGCATATATTTGACCGGAATGAGAGATGGCATTGTATTGGTATTGACTGTGCAAGCGGGACTGAGAGGGTTTAGAGGCGCAGAGAAGCGCTAGAGGGAAATGGAAAAGGGGAATTGGCAAGCTGGAAGGCACTAGGCGCATTGACCTAGCCAAATGTGGGGATGGAGGCGGCTGATTGATACAGCTTATGCAGCCTCTCTCCTCCACGCACCATTGCCAGCCTCGGCTAGTCGCGTCCAGTCCCAACCACAAATGTTATGAATATTTGACTAATTGGACATTTCGTAGTACTCGGGGATGATTAATGAGCGGTTCAAAGAGCCAATTTCCAGCATTTCAGCGGTTTCCCGGGGTTTTGTAGCCACTTGTACGAGTTTACAAATTTTCTAGCCATTTCTAGCCAGCTGTTTTCAAAATTAAATCAATTTTTAGCGATCCTGGAACGCATGTAACATTTTAAATCACTAAAATTTCGGAAATCTCTATTTTTTCACTTTTGGAGAGCTGGATTGGAGAGCTGAAGTTGGGTAAATAATCTTTTTTCTAAAATGGTTAAATTCAAATTCTGGCTGTATCAAAAAGCTTAGTGACTTCCAGAATTTATAATTATTTTACGCAATTCATTTATCAGTTCGAAAAAAACGGTCATTTTTCACCAGTCTCGATTGTTGTAGTGACCTGTCCACGACCGAGATTCGAAAAATTCACTAATTCACATTTTTGTCATTGGGAAAACCCCTAGTGCGCTCCAGATTGACCATTTTGCTTAACGAATTTCTTTTCCTAGTCCAAAATTTGGTTAAAATTGACCGAGTCGGGTCAGGACCACGACCGAGATTCCAAAATTTTACCAGTTCACATTTTACCAGTTTTGGCTTCGAGAAAACCCCTAGTGCGCTCCAGATTGACCATTTTGATTAACGAATTTCTTTTCCTAGTCCAAAATTTGGTTAAAAAAGGGCCGACTCGGGTCAGGACCACGACCGAGATTCGAAAAATTCACCAATTCACCAGCTGTCCGAATCGAGGTTAAGGTGGTGTAATTTTTGTTTATTCCATATCTGTGCCAGCCAGGAGGCATGAAACTCTCAAAATTTTCTTTTTTCAAATGTTCCTTTCTTTGGAATTCACTCAAACTCTTTTCCCAATTCAGTCTTTTGTTTTTGTCAACCGAAGCGAGGAGTTCGTTTGTTCAAATTTTGCGTTTCCTTTTCTCTTTTGCTTTTGAAATTGGATGAGTATCCAATTTGCATACGCTCTATTCACCATATATTTTTGCATCAATTGATGGCTTAGGTAAGGAAATGGCAAAAAAAAAGAATATGCTAATTTGTCTAATTTCTCTATTTTGCAAGGAAAGAGCCCCAAATCCGGCTAAAAATCGAAAATGAATATTTCCTTTTCTTTTGGTGAGCCGACTGAGCCTGGGCGTCACTATGTCCAGATTTTCCTTGGGAAAAGTATTCCCCTAAATTTTGCTGTAATTTTTGTTGCTAGAAATTCTACATTCTGTAGAATAGAGAAAATTTAGAAAATGCCTCCTTAAAAACCGATAAAACTTCAAAGTTCGAATTTGAACATTTCAAACGAACGAACAGTCAACCTGACTTCCAGATTGCTCAAATATCTTAAAAGTTTAGCTTTTAGTACTCAAAAAGCTGGCTAAAAAGTGTCAAACTTGATTTTCGCGACCCCACCAAACATTCTAACATTTTATGTGGCTAAACATCCGATTTTTCACGTTTTTTTCAGCCAACCCTCAGCCCAGACACCCGCGTTTTTTGCCGATTTGAGAAATTACTTTAAGATAGGGGTTAATTCGGTTGGAGATGGCCCCATTTATTACCCTTAACTCCTCCTGTTCCCACGATCCGACAAACTTTGGACGATTTTTGCGCCTAGCATTGCCATTTTTCAGGATGAGCTCCAGGAAGACCAGATTTGACCATCAATGACCATCAAAAATACCTTTAACCTGAAGTCAGCACTTTAAACAGTGAGAGTCGACTTCGACCCAAAACCCAACTTCTATAGAATCTGTCTAATCTGTGATTTTCTGCTGTAAAATTGTCTAGTGACCTCCAGGATGTCTGAATTTTATCAAAAATCACCACTGGCATGGTGCTGCACCCCAAAGCAGTTAAGGTTGGGTTCGAGGCAAAACCCAACTTCTATAGAATTCATCTAATTTATGATTTTCTGCTGTAAAATTGTCTAGTGACCTCCAGGATGTCTGAATTTTATCAAAAATCATCACTGATTCTGATTCGGATTCAAAAATCTGGTACCCTAGGCTTCGGCGGAAAACCCAACTTCCTCAAACCAAACCCAACTGCCGTATTTTTTTATGTAAATCCAATCAATGAATTCCAGGATAGCTATTTCCATCAAAAATTCCCATCAAATTTCGAATTCCCTCAAATGGCTAGTGTTTTCGCACGTCGACCCCTCTCCCAGCAATGACCCTGTTTTTGTTTACAAGAGAGTGTTCGCTTTTCCCGTTCCTCTGCCCATCAACACATTTTGTGCCCTCCAGCTTGCCCATTCCTTTCACATCTTTTGCCTTTTTCCACCCGGGCGTTCCGCAAATCGCCCATTCTCCATTTCTCTTCTCCTCCTCCGTCTCTCCTCTCTTTCCATTACACCCCTCTTTCCCCTTGTCTCTTCTCCATCATGTTCCATTCCCTAGGGTTTCCCAGCGTCCCCGGGTGACCAGCCAGCCACCCGCAAATTATTTCATTAGCATACTGAATCCGAATCGGAAGCAGGTCCTGTAGTTAACTGAATATCTTTAGTCTAAAATTTTTTTGGAAGACTATATTTTATTTTTACGCCAATCTTTGTTGTGACTTCCAGAATATAGTCGGAGTTGAAAATAATTTCGTTTCCTTTGCTAGGAATAGATATTTCAATAGCAAACGGTTCAACGCTAGTTGACTGAATATCTTTAGTCTAAAATTTTTTTGGAAGACTATATTTTATTTTTACGCCAATCTTTGTTGTGACTTCCAGAACGTAGTCCGAGTTGAAAATAATTTCGTTTCCTTTGCTAGGAATAGATAATTGCAATAGCAAACAGTTCAACGCTGGTTGACTGAATATCTTTATTGGAAAACTTTTTTATTTTTAGGCCAATTTCCAGTGTGCGTTCCAGAATGAAAACTCTATTAAGCAAAAAGTTATTTTTTTCAACCCAGAACCTATATTTCGTTAGCATATCAAATCCGATCTAGTCCAGCCTTCACTGAATATCTTTTGTTGACCTAACATCAAAGAAACCCTTGCTCTTTTCATGTCATTTTCTAAAATGCATTCCAATATTTAATTAGCATCACATTTCAACATTTTCTTTTTCATCTAAAGCTATAAAAAGGGCTCATTCAGAAAAATTCAGAAAAATTTTCACTTTTTCCTTTCTTCTCATTTAAATTGCTTTTCATTTGCTTCAATTACCAAAATAAAAAAGAAATATCAGTCCTTTTCAGAAATGCGGGTCTTTGGGAGTGGGACAAATGTGACCTTTTTTTGCGCACCCGGACATTTGCGCACCTTGCCCATTAGCGCACCTTTTCTCGCGTTTTAAAAAGCCTCTAAAAGCTAATATTAACCAATTTCTATTCCAAAAGTTGTTTTTCTAGGTAATTTGAGGGCGTAGAATCGAAATTTTGACATAACAGAGCGTGTGGAACCAATTGGAAAGACAAAACGGCTAGGTCAAATTACAGAAAATTGTTGATTTTTCTCTTTTTATAACTCCGTCCGTTCGCTTCCAAAAGCTCTGATATGCAAAAATTTCGATTCTACGCCCTCAAATTACCTAGAAAAACAACTTTTGGAATAGAAATTGGTTAATATTAGCTTTTAGAGGCTTTTTAAAACGCGAAAAAAGGTGCGCTAATCGGCTAAGTGCGGAAAAAAAGGTGCGCAAATGTCCGGGTGCGCAAAGAAAGGTCGCATTTGTCCCACTCTTTTGAAAAAAAACGAGTCTTGGGTTGCATTGTGAAAAGCTTGATTTTTTGCTTTTTTTAAAATCGTTCTTTCGCCATTTTTTTGAGCGCTTCAGGTAGTGTGCGCTCCAGATCGATAGAATAATTGAGTAATTGATCTAATTTCAATTCAAATCGAGAAAAATCCGGGGAAAAAGCAAATTACCCAATGAAGAAGATAAAATCGATGAATTAACGATTTCTGATTGACTCAAAACCCGTTGTGCGCTCCAGGATTGGATTTAGGAAAAAAAGGAAATCGATTTGAGAGCATTTGAGTCAGTTTTCGTCGTGTTCCTTGTGTGGTGCAAGGCTCCCCAATGGTGTTCTCTGTGCGGCCGCGTAATCGCTCGTCGTCTGGTACACCGCCCGGGTGTAGGGATTTCCCTTTTGGAAATGGGAAGGCACGGAGAGAGGACAGAGGGAGCCGCTCCCGTTCAAAACCGCGACCTCGAATTCCGGAAGACGGAGAGGGTCAAAAAATCGCACCTCGGGGGTATAAAGGCTCGTTCGTCCGCTGGTTAAGGGAGAGCAAGTGGCTCAGTGGCAAGTGTAGCGGCTCTTAATCCAGGGCCGACGATCTCGAGCCGGTTCGGATCCGGATGCGAAAATTTTTTTTTCTTTCTTTCTTTATTTGGTCGTTGTCAAATTTCCCCATCCCAAAGAAAAGAATTTTTCGAAACAACGGCCGGCTGTTCAATCTGACTGATCTAATCCATCTCCGTGCGTGCCAGGATCGCAGAATTTCTTTGCAATTTCCGGAATTGCACTCACCAATCATTGCCAATTCGTGTCTAATCAATCAGTCAAAATATTTTTGCAACTTTTTTTCCATTTTTTTTGCTTTCTGAACACCACGTGCCCTGTAAAAAGCCGAAAGCCAAACGGATTTTTCTTCGTTTTTCGGCTTCTCACTTTGGGAAAGCTCAGTGATCGGTCAACGCCAATTTTTTTTTCTTTTTCCGACTTTGCGTCAATTCCCGACGATTTCTCTGGACAAACATTTACAAATTGTTGAAAATTCTTTGTTCTGGAACGCACATGACTTGTTGAAGCTGTTGCGTGGTCGGATTTGATGACTTGAGCAACTCCAATGCTCGAGTTGCTCTCAAGTTCAAATTTCAATCCAAATTTCCTATATTTTATTGCCTCAACAGCTTAAAAAGACTCAGCTAAACCGAAAATCTTTTCATTTTTCCATTTTATGCAATCATTTGCCTACTGCAACAAAAATGGCGGCCTCGAAACGGTCCAATCTCCCGGAACCACTCCAGAAATTTGTTTGCCCCCGCTTTCAGGCGGATATTTTGCGATTCCGAAAAAATTGGGCAATTATTCGGGCGTCCTGGATGTCATTGCAAAATATTTTGATAAAACAAATGAGATTTTCGACAAATTCATGAAGGCACTTTTTGGATTTCCTGACCCTGGGAATCTTTCACATTTGAATGCACTAATTTCAAGAATTTGTTAATTTTTGTTAATTCTGGATGTCAGTGCAGAATATTTTGACAAAACAAATGAGATTTTCGACAAATTCATGAAGGCACTTTTTGGATTTCTTGTTCCTCGGAATCTTTCATCTTTGAATGCATTTACCTCAAGAATTTCTTAATTTTCGTTAATCCTGGATGTCATTCTTGGTTTATCAAATAAAATCTATGCTGGTTTTTTGCAAATTCATCACAAAGTACGGGCAGCGGGGGAGAGGGTGAAATAAACCGTTGTAAAAAGCCTCCCTTTTGACTGACCACTTCCGATAAGCGGCAAGCACGTCCAAATCGATTCGGAAAGTGACGACTGCCTTCCAGGATCGCCAAAAAAATTGTTTTCGCTTAAAAATCTTGTCTGATGGTCATTTTTTGGACTTCGTCTCCGTCAACCCAAATTACGTTTCTAAACTTTTCACTTTTGCAGTCTGAATCGCTTCCAAAGCACAGAATGCCTCCCAGGATTGGCAAAATATTTCTCCTTTGGCTTTGTTTTCATTCTCTTACTGCCTAAAACGATTCAATTCTTTTTCCGTAAGAAAAATCTCGGAAAAAAAAGAAGAAATTTCCCGAATAGTATTTTAGAAATTGAGAAAAACCAAATATTCGGTTGGCCAAGAAGTAGTGGGTCACGTCAAAGAAAGGACATTTTGTCTTAAAGTTTTAGTGGGCCCTCAGTGTTTACTATTAAAAGAGACAACAAACTTCTTCTATTAGGTTGATGCAAAAGTCTTTTTCATTTTTTTCGTACTTCCGTTAAAAAGTAACAAATGCACCAATTGAACAACGGTTTATTGCATTCGAAAGGCCAATTATTTTTCTGCAAAATGACATTAAAACGAGTTTGAAATGTCTTATGTCTAGATTTTTTTGCGAGCCTGAAGTCGGGTAGTCAAAAAGGCGACGGCTCGATGATGCATTTTAGACGCTTTAGCTAAGGAAACCAATCTTGATGTTAATAAATAAAAGATAGAGCACAAAAAGTTGGATATTTTTTCAGATTTTCAGAGAAATTGATTCAGCCAATTTCTTTATAGAGGTTTTTATAGATTTTTATGAAAAACCCCGTTTTCACTCTCGAATTTGCTTGAAAGTGAACCCAAATTGACTTAAAAAGATGGGAAATTCAACAATAAACACTTTTCATTTAGAGCAAACCATAGGTTAATTGATGACTTTGTTATTTTTCAAAAGAAGTACGAAAAAAATGAAAAAGACTTTTGCATCAACCTAATATTTCAAAACACTTTCATTGATTGAGCATGCTTCCTTATCTCTTTAAGCATGCTTCCTTATCCCTTATCTTTATTCCTTATCCTTATCTCTTTATGAACTGCTTCTAGCTTCTGGAAATTTCGACGAGAAATCAAGCTCAACCCTTCAGCGGCTGCAATTCGCCGGTTTTCGCCGTCTCCTCACCGTACTTTTGCTTCCTTATCTCTTTACTAACTTCTTTTGTCGATCGGTGCAAATTTGCCAAATCGGCATATTCAGCATCTTATGCTAAGGTCGATAAGTGATCATCTTCAAGTCTAGCTCCAGGCCACATAACAAAAGTAACTACTTCTTTTGTCGGTCATGATTCCCTCTTCAAGACTACATGTGATCGATGATTTGACAAGTTTAAAAATGGAGACAAATCTTTGATCGAAAGCCCCGGCAAAACGGCTGAGGTTGTTATTGGGAGTGATTGGATGTGATGTGATCGGACTAGAGTGTGTTCCTTGCAGACAACGCGTTTTCTAAAAAGCGCGCGCCAAGGATAAGCTACCGTAACCCTATGCTTTGCATCAGCAAATTTTTCAAAATACAAATGTACATTAAAATCTTGCGCTCTTTTTTTCTATTACTCTTTCCTGAACTCTATTACTCTTTCCTGAACTCTATTACTCTTTCCTTAACTCTATTACTCTTTCCTGAACTCTATTACTCTTTCCTTAACTCTATTACTCTTTCCTGAACTCTATTACTCTTTCCTGAACTCTATTACTCTTTCCTTAACTCTATTACTCTTTCCTGAACTCTATTACTCTTTCCTTAACTCTATTACTCTTTCCTTAACTCTATTACTCTTTCCTGAACTCTATTACTCTTTCCTTAACTCTATTACTCTTTCCTGAACTCTATTACTCTTTCCTTAACTCTATTACTCTTTCCTGAACTCTATTACTCTTTCCTTAACTCTATTACTCTCCCCTTAACTCTATTACTCTTTCCTGAACTCTATTACTCTTTCCTTAACTCTATTACTCTTTCCTGAACTCTATTACTCTTTCCTTAACTCTATTACTCTCCCCTTAACTCTATTACTCTTCCCTGAACTCTATTACTCTTTCCTTAACTCTATTACTCTTTCCTTAACTCTATTACTCTTTCCTTAACTCTATTACTCTTTCCTGAACTCTATTACTCTTTCCTGAACTCTATTACTCTTTCCTGAACTCTATTACTCTTTCCTTAACTCTATTACTCTCCCCTTAACTCTATTACTCTTTCGCTAAAACTTAAAATTTTTTAAATGCTATGTAAAATTAAAGAAAACATTTAAAACGGGAAAAGTTAAGAAACACTATTAAAAAATGATATTATTTACGAATTTACCAGGCCTATTGTCTACATTTGCACTAGAACCATTCCAAAAAAAATTGCACGCCCTAAAAAACCTAAATCCTTTAAGAAAACTATCCATTACTACATTTTAAGAAAAGTTTGCAAAATTTTTTTTCGCGCGACCTTTATGGCTTTGCTTAAAAAGCGCACCTTTTAGAAAACGCGTTGTCGGAAGTTTGTCGGATCGATTGTCTGACAAAAAAGTTGTCAATGAAAATTTGTCTGACAAATTGTCTGTCAACAAGGAGCACACTCTAGATCGGACTGATAAATGACTTCGACAATTTTAAATATTAATCGAAACTCACGAACCACTGATAAACTTTAACTTTAAACTACTGATATCACATTTTGTACTTGTAGTGCGTCAACCCAAATATCCATTTCTGAACTTTTAACTTTTGCAGTCCCAATCGCTTCCAAAGCACTGAGTGCCTCCCAGGATTGGCAAAATATTTCTCTTTTGGCTTTGTTTTCATTCTCTTACAGCCTAAAACGATTCAATTCTTTTTCCGTAAGAAAAAACTCGGAACGCGCCCAAAATTGAATTCGAAAAGCCAGGGATTTCAAAGAAAAAAAATGAAAGCGGCTTAATTTTTTGCGTTTTTCTTGCAGTTTTTCAACCAAAATGTTGCGTTTTCTGAAAAAAATAGAAATAAAATTCGAAATTTTGTAATTTTTATGATCCATTTCTTCATTTTCCTCAAATTTTTTGAGCAAATCAAATTCTGAACTTATTTTGACAATTTTACTGAGCTTCCTCCCTAAATTTTGCCTTTATCGGCTAAGCTGGATGTCATTTCTGCTTTTACAGTCTCGCTGTGCCCTGGCAGTTCTTTTCTGGGGTACTAGTCGGAGTCGGTTTGAGTCCAACTAATTTCCTCGGCTATCCGGCATCCTTTTCGCTTAATTCCAATTTTAATATACAATCTGGATGTCATTCTTGACTTTGCAGGGTAAATTTCCACTCCAACAGTTTTTTTTACTTAAGTCGTTTTCCAAACTGATCAAGTTCTTTTTCAGGCCTTACCGTCAACTTTGTCGCTCGATTTTTTTCTCCTTTTCTAAACTGGATGTCACTCTCGTATTTTATCATTTCAGATGCCTGACAATGAGCCAAAAGACGAGCGCGAGCGGCGGGCATCGAAAGTCGACGAGACAGAGACGAAGCTAGAAGCGGCTGGGATCGTGAAGCCGCCGGATGGTCCGTGAATTTCGATTTATATGTAAAATTGTCATTTATCTAACTGGAGCTTTAAAACTGCCATTTAGCTTATAAGTTGTAAGTTTTTAGCCTTCTGAATGGGTAACTTTTCGAAATAATCGCTTTCCTCTGAAATTTCGTAGTCCCGATTGAGCTAGTCCAAAAATTTTGAAACCATTTCTCCATCTGGAGCGCACACTAGCCATTTAGCTTGCAAGTTCTAGGTTTTGGGGTTTTTGGTTGGGTTTATTTTTTTGGTTAACTTTTTTTTTTTTTTTTTTTTTAAACGTCGATAGAGTTGGGGAAAGAAAAAATTTTTCTCTTTATTCACACTAGCCAATTTGCCTATAAGTTGTAAGTTTTTTAGCCTTCTGAATGGGTAGCTTTTTCGAAATAATCGCTTTCCTTTGAAATTTTGTAGTCCCAATTGAGCTAGGACAAAAATTTTGAAGCCATTTCTCCATCTGGAGCGCACACTAGCCAATTTGCATACTTACTTTAGTAGTTTTCAATTTTATCGGTCCAGCAGGCCTGGGTCTAGCTCTGACCTCGACCTCTCCTCGGCCTGACCTGCCTGCCCAGTCTCTTCTTTATTTACTCCTTCCCGCTCTACACTACTTAAAGCTACTAATCCCCATATTTATTTATCCATTTCTCACAAATAACACGCAAAAACACCAGCTACTTCTTGTTTTCCCCATCAATTTTCTGAGCCATTTTCGGGGCCAGTCTAACAGTCTGACAGTCTGACATTATTACAAAAATTTCGATGCCATTGCTCAAGCTGGAGCACAGCACGAGCAAAACTGGGTTTAAACGATAGAAAATGGAAATTTCAAAAAATTTCGTTTAGGTGGTTATGGATGGGTCGTGGTGGCGGCGTCATTTATCGCAAACATGATCGTTGACGGTGAGTGATTGTGCAGTGCCATCCAGGATTCCAAAAAAACGACTCGATTTCCCCGTATCTTAAAAATAAACGGCATTTCCAGGGATCATCTTCACCGTCGGCGAGTCGTGTCTGAAGCTGTGGAAGGCGGACTTTGCGAGCTCGGACACGGCGGCCGCTTTCACCACCTCACTGCTCTCGGGCAGCTATTTGCTCGTCGGTGAGTCGTAAATGGCTTTTAAATGCAAATTTTGAGAATTTACTGTCGAGAAATCGGCAATTTTGAGAGTTTTACTGCCGATTACTAGCACTTCCTAAAGTGTAGACTTTTGTTCTAAAGATGCCGCTGTTTCAAGTGAACCTGTTAGTCTGTTCAGACCAGATCAATCATACTAACAAGTGCCACAGAAAGGTTAGATCCCAGATCCTAGCCCAAGCCAGATCCTAGCCCTGTCTTCTCTTTTTGGAAATTTCACTTTCCTACTCAAGTAGCTAGCTCTGGCTATTGCGTGAGTTCCAGATTAATCATTTATTTAATCAGAATCAATTTCCTTAACTCCAATCCAACTTTCACTGCACCAACTCCGACGCTGACATTGAAAATTTTCTTTAAAAAATGCTGGCGGCTAGTTGAAGTCTTGAAAGAGAAATTCCCGGTCTCTCAATGTTTTTGCCACCTTTCCGTCAGTTAGTTGATAAATCCGGAGAGATTTGCGGTGCTTTTGCGAGCCGGCTTGTCCATTGTCCAATGCCAGGTCAATCGAACTCAAGCGCTTGCCTATCCGCCATTTTTTTTGTTTAATCCCTTTTTCAATCTTGATTTAACTCTCTTTGAGGAGTGTCAGCAAAGTAAAATCTTTGAAAATACACATTTTCTTCCAATTTTGTTCATTGCCAATGGCAAAAGGAGCTGGCGTTCCTTTTATACCCGCCCCGCCCCTTTTGCCATTTGCAATCTATTAGGTTAGCAACTAAATAATGGCCCTCGCCCTTTTTTGATAAAATCTTTTTAATCTTTGCGTTTAATCTACCCCTCGCTTGTTGTTAATTGAATATTACTGACTTTCTGGTGCATTATTATACGTTTTTTACTTTCCTTGATTTGATACTTTTCAAATAATTTTGTTTAGAAATGGAAGATCTCAAATATCGAATGCGTATCTGTCTCTGGTACGACTACAAACAAGTCAAAACAGCTGCCGAATCCCACAGAGATTTATTGCGAGTTTTTGGTGATGAAGCTCTTTCCGAAACACAATGTAAGAGATGGTATCGACGGTTCAAGGAAGGGGATGAAAGTCTTGAAGATGAACCTCGCCAAGAACGCCAAGAACTTCTGCAGAACGATATTTTGGAAGCAGCTTTAAAGGAGGATTCAAGTCAAACATCACGCGAGCTAGGGGATCGATTGGGCTTTTCGCATACTGCAATCGAAAAGCGACTTCATGCATTGGGGAAAAGTAACCGCAGTGGAAAGTGGATTCCGCATGAATTGAGCAAAGAAAATATGTTATCACAGCTGGAATACTACTAAAACTTGCGAAAAAGGGAAGCTTCTTGGATTCCATTGTCACTTCTGATGAAAAATGGATCTTTTATGATAATCGAACGCGAAAACGACAGTGGCTTAGCACAAACGAAGACCCAAAACCAACTCCGAAGCCGGATATTCACTCAAAGAAAACTCTCCTCTGTGTGTGGTGGAGTTCTCGTGGGTTGGTGCATTTCGAGGTTCTCAAAAAGCCGGCAAACGGTTGAATTCAGAACTCTATTCGTCTCAACTACATCGTGTAGATCAAGCAATTCGCTCTCAAGGACTCGAACCCTCTTCAATTCATTTTCTCCATGATAACGCAAAACCACACACTGCAAAACTTACAATGGAGAAAATCGAGGAGTTGGGCTGGAATGTTTACCTCATGCGCCATACAGCCCGGATATGGGGCCTAGTGATTACCATCTTTTTCGATCGATGCAACACTTTCTACCCGAAAAAAATTCAATGACCTTGACGAAGTCCGGAATTTCAGTGCAGAAGTTCTTTGAGGATCAACCAAGGAAGGAATTTTCAAGAGAGGAATCCAGTTGCTCTGGCACAGTGGAAAGAAGTAATAAAGAATGACGGAGAATACCTTTTGGATTGATGTTGATATTTGTTCATCTTGTTAATGGATTTTTTGTTTTTTTACTGAAAAGGGCCATTATTTAGTTGCCAACCTGATAACTTTGAACTCAAATTTCTTGGTGTTGAGCTGTACAACTTAAATATTCTTGATATCCCCAATAGATGCGCAAAGACTTTTATATCGATTATAGGTACAAAAACTATTTCAATTGGACAGTTCAACACTAAGATTTGAGCTCAAAGCCCTTGCGTAATACCCAAAGAGACGGGCGCGTATAAAAGGTCTTTCTGGCCTCGCCCCTTTTTCCAAGCTAACAATAGAAGACAATAGATGAGCCTACATAAAGCTATTTCAATTGGACAGTCCAACCCCAAGATATATAAGTTCAAAGTTGAGTTGCCATTGGCAAAGGGGTCGGAGCGCGTATCAAATTTCCCACAATCAGAAAGTTAGGTCCCAGCTCTGGTCCTGGCTTTACGCAAAACTAGAAGCCAGGCGCTGATCTGAGTTCCCGGCTTTCCTGCCTGGTCTGAGGCCAGGTCAGGGCAGGCTCATGACTTCCCTGGGGACCTAGCATAGCGCTGGCCTTCCTAGCATAGCGCTGGCCCGGCTCTGGACAGGTATTTCCCTCTGATATCTGTACAGTGCAACTTTACCTCACAAAGTCAAGATGACATCCAGATTGAATATTAAAATTGAAATTAAGCGAAAAGGATGCCGGATAGCCGAGAAAATGAGTCGGACTCAAACCGACTCCGACTAGTACCCCAGAAAAGAAATGCACAGGGCAGCGAAAATTAAACGCAATAGTGACATCCAACAGCCGATAATGCAAAATTTAGGGAAAGAAGCGCAGCAAATTCGTCAAAATGAGTTCAGAATCCTCATAATCAAAAAACCAAAAACTCCTCTTAATTTCAGGCCCCCTCGCCTCAGCCCTTGCCAACAATTATGGTTGTCGTGCGGTCACAATCCTCGGCGCTTTCATCTCCTGTTTTGGTTTCATGGCCTCAACTCTTGTACCGCAGATCTTTCTCTTGTACATCACTTTTGGAGTGATTGAGGTGGAGTTTTGTTTCCGTTGCCCACTTTCACGATTCCCATGTCAAATTTACCCATGTCTTTCTAGGCGTCGGCTTCGGTTTGGTCTATCTGCCGGCGATCGTCATCGTCCCGCAATACTTCGACAATAAGCGTCCCTTAGCGGTCGGGTTGGCCGTTTGCGGGTCGGGCATTGGCACCTCGCTATTCGCCTTGGTGAGTGGAAAAAATTATTGATGAAAAAGCTTATGTGACCTCCAGAATGAGCATTGGTTGAAAGACTTTAAGCAAAACTGGTTCTGGAGTCGATAAAAGTGCCCAGTTTTAAAATTGGGAAATGATCTCATCGAATGGCAGATATTCTGAAAACTTGTCACTAAAAATTTCATGTGCTTTCCAGAACGGCCATTGGCTAAATGGCTAAATTTCAAACTGGTTCTGGAGTCGATAAAAGTAGTCAGTCCCGAAAAATGACGTCATCGACTAAATGCTCTCCTTTTCTGAAAAAGTTACCGTTTTTAGGCTTAGTGCGTTCCAGCTCAAGCTCTGGTTTTGTAAAATCACTCCTTGCCAACCGAATCCTAGAAATTTCCAGCTGAACCCAATCGTGATGACCCTTGTCAACAACCAGTGGCGCTACTTCATCGTTTTCATCGCCTTCTCGTCGCTGATCTCCGTTCTGGCCGGTTTATTCTCCAAATCCGTGCAAGCAAGCGAGAAACAAGTGGAAGAGGTACGGTAGTTTTGGGCTTAAGCGCAAACGCACCGATCTAGTTCACTGAAATTTTTATCAAATTTTTTATCAAAATTTTTTCTTAAAAATTTTAATGCTTTTACAATCAGGAGCTTTCCTGCGTTCCATAATATCCAAAAATCGCAGAAAATAATTTCCCAGAAAGGATTTTCACTTGAAATTATGCTCAAACTCAATTTTCAGGTGACCAAGCTTGCCGAAGAGTACGAAAAAGAGAAGGTTGGTTTGGAAACGATTTGCCCGATTTGCCTACCAATTTGCATATAAATTCAGGGTAAAATGCAAATTACAGGAGCCAGCCGAGGGTTTGCGCGGCGAGCGGAACGATTTCGATCCTAATCGACCCTTTTTGTCGACGCTTGAGCTGAACGCTGAGAAGACCCAGGTCCGAGAATTTTCCATCAACATTTCGCCAATCTGAAACTCTAGAAAATTAACATGACATTCATAATTGCTATTTTTGATTTTAAAATTGCACAAAATTAATTGAAGAGCTCGATTTTGTCGGTGAAGAATTGCCCCAAGTGTGCTTGAAAATTTCTTTGAAACTTAGCCAATCTAAAATTCTAAAAAGCTAGCATGACATCCAAAATCACCATCTTGATTTCTCAAAATCCGTTAAATGTTAATTTTCCAGCAAAAAGACGTCTGGTCTCAGCACGATCTGGCGACGGAGGTCACCCGGGAATCAGTTACTGATTTGAATCGACCACTCTCGAAACAAGACGTTTTCTATCCCGGGTCCACATCGAGTCTTCATCAGAGAACGAGGACAAGATCGGGTGAGTTCTAGCAGGAGTGGATCATAGTAGCTCTGGCCTGGGCTGTCTCTGGCTCTGGCCAAAACAGGCACACGGCGCAAACTAGGCATCACTGTGGCCGAATCGGTTTTATTTTCTTTCCAAATCCAATTCTGGAATGCACAGAAGGCTCTGGAAAAATAAATTTTAAAAAAGAATGAAAAAATAGATGAAGGATTACGGTAGTTTTTAGAAAAGGGCACTTTTTAGGAAACAGACCAAAATGTGGCAAATGAATTTCTAAACTTGCGAATAGCAAAAGTGCATTCCAGGACGGGCAAAAAAGCTGTTTTACTGACTAGTTTGGGTTATGGTAGCCGAAAAAAGGCTTGCTTTAGAAAACAGAGCACTACAGTACCCTTTTCACCGTATTCACAGTACTATTATCGCTAAAAGTACCCCAATACCGTACCCTTTTGACAAAGCCCAGCATTTAGACGACTCATCGCACAAATCCGATCGTAAGTTTCTTCTGCGTACAGTGTCGTAGTTGTGAAATCGCTTAAAAACCCTGAGTTCCCAAGTTGAAAATTTTTAATACAGTAACCCTCTAACCTTTTGGAACCAAATAATAGCATGCCAGCCAGAATCGCCATTACAGCTCAAAAAATTCGCATATCTCCAATTTCAGCCTCGGCAGCCGACCGCGAGGCATTCATCAAGCCGGATGAGGTGGGGAAAATTCTCGAGAAATGGAAAATCTTTCGATATCTATCGATAGAACTTTTACGTGACTGCCAGATCTTAGGAAAAACTGATTAGATCTTGAAATTTCTTCATTTTGTGCATCATTTAGTTTAGGACACAAAATACGGTGCACTCGAAAGCAATTCCGCTCCTTTACTGAACAATGTGGGTGGTTCGAAGCTGAATTTTCTAGCGTTAGAGTCTAGATTGAATTTCGAAATGATCGCAAAATGAATTATTAAAGTGGATTGTTCAGGTGCACCAATCGTCGCATCGCATCTCGACAGTCGGGCTGCCAGCTGCGGCTGAACCGCTTCCCCTATCCGGCCCAAGGAGATGGCTGTGCGCGATCGGACGGGTTAGCTTTCATTCTGAAAACAAGCAAAAATTAACAGAAGTACGGCCCTGCCTGACTTACTACAAGCCTCGCCTGTTAGCGATCTTCCAAATTCAGTTTTACTAGCCCAGACCAAGGCAGGCAGGACCAGAAAGAGCAGAAGCTAGCACCTAAGCCTGAGCCTAGGCCTAGGTCTGAGCCTGAGCCTGGGCCTGCGCCTAAGCCTGCGCCTAAAACCTAAGCCTAAGACTAAGCCTGGGCCTGAGCTTTACTGCCGTCGACAAAACGCTTTTGAGTCCAACAGAAGCTGGCTCTGGCCTGGCTTGCACTAGCCGTGGCATCCCTGGACAAGTATGAGTGTTGTTTCGAACTAAACTAAGCTAAAGTATAATGACAACTCCAAACTTAGCCCAATGATCCCCAAGAATTCAGGTCTTGGAGCTTTTAACCCTCTTGGAGCTCTTAACCCTTGTAAAAGTGAGGATGATTTGGCGATTCCGAAAAAATTATGCAATGATCTGGACGTTCTGGATATCTTTGCAAAATATTTTGACAAAACAAATGAGATTTTCGACAAATTCATGAAGGCACTTTTTTGGATTTCTTGGTCCACAGAATCTTTCACCTTTGAATGCATTAATCTCAGAATTTAATTTCGTCAATCCTGGATGTCATTAAAATAAAAAAAATCAGATTTTCGAAATTCATGAAGGGCTTTGTTTCCTGTTCCTCAAATTTTCATCTTTGAATGCATTTACTTAAGAATTTCTTAATGTTCGTCAATCCTGGATGACATTCTTGGTTTATCAAATAAAATCTCTTCTGGTTTTTTTGTAAATTCACCAATTCCACGTCACAAAAGTACGGGCAGCGGGTCAGAAGGCGAAGTAAACAGTTGTAGAGAGCGTCCTTTTGTCTGACTACTCCCGATCAGCCGCAAGCGCGTCCAAATCGATTCGGAAAGTAACGAATGCTTTCTAGGGGTTGGACCATGGCCTGACCTTGGTTGGAGCAACAGAATTGGGCAAATTTTTCAAGTCCAGGATTTTCCCAGCCCTAACTATGGCCTCATCAAATTTCAATCCCAGAATCTTGTAGGCTTTCGGCGGTCTGGTCGACCGTCAGTCTTCAAATTGCCTACTTTCGTGATCCTCGCTATTTCCGGTTTCCTCACGCTCACTCGTTTCTATAAACCCCTTTTCGTATTTGGGAAGACATCTGGAGAAGTTCGTTTTAAGCAATAAAAATTTTACAGCACTTGCCTCAGCACTACAGCACTTTTTCAGAATCGAGGGTCTCACCGATTTCTGGAAATCTTTTCTCTGCAATTGCTCGGCGTCATCAACATCGTTTTTCGGATACTTTGCGTGGGTTGCCCTAGGGAAAGCAGTCGGATATCGCCTTTTATAGCCAATCTGAAACTCTACAAAATTAACATGACATCCATAATTGCTATTTTGATTTTGAAATTACGCAAAATTAATTGAAAGAGCTCGATTTTGTCGAGGGAAGAATTGACCCAAATGTGTTTGAAAATTTTTTGAAACTCGGCTAATCAAAAATTCGAAAAAATTAACATGAAATCCGCATAATCGCCATTTTGATTTTTCAAAGCCCGCTAAATGTAAATTCAGAGCGGGTTCAGAGGCAAGCCTCAAAAGCAGGGTAAGGTCAGTTCAAGTTCCTTGGCATCGCCTGAGCCGGAAAGTGTAACAAATTTCCGCCGGAAACTCTCTGACAGTGTTCTTTTTTCCTGACAGAGTTGACAGAGTTCCCGCGGAACGTTCTTTTCCTGCGAATTTGCAGAGATTTTTCAGAAAGAAATCTTTCTGACTAGCATTTTGGCGGAATTTTGCGGCTCCGTGGGAATTCTTTGTACCGTGGGAAAACATAGCAAAACGTTGTTCCACTAGAGTCAGACCTAGTTTTACTGTAGACCTGGAACGGAGACCAGACCTTCAAGTTCTTGCTCAAGCTCGCAGGTAGGCCTCCCCATTGGCCAAGATTGGCCAAGATTGTTAGCCTAGTTTACAAGCCTCTTAGGGTCCGAAAGCAAGCATTTGATCCACAGTACGAAAGTGATTGGGTACCTCTGCAGCAACTTCTGCTTTGTGTTCCAGATTCCAGAAAAACGCATCAGATTGGAGATTTCGAACATTTTGAGGTCACATTTTCGAGCAAAACTCTTTCCAGGAAAATTCCCGGACAGCCCGAAGGTTGATCTGTTGTGGGTGTCGAATGCGGGCTTGATTCCCAGCCGGTTTGGCGACAATGGTCGTCCCACTCTTTCACCCAGTATTGGCATTTCATCGCTTTCGGTTTCCTTGTTCGCTTTGGTGCTGGTGAGCGATTGAAAACCCAAAAAATCGGGTAAAATCGTGTAAAAAGAATTTTGAGTCTTGTAGGCAAGAAAAATGATTTACCATAACCATTTTGAATTTAAAACTGACCTCCCCAAATTTAGTCGTGAGGTTTCCAGGGGTGTTTTGCGAAAAAGCAAAACGATTTCGCAGCGAGCAGGATTCGAACTCACGCGGGCAGAGCCCATTTGATTTCGAGTCAAACTCCTTAACCACTGGGACATCGCCGTGAATGGGAGAGAGGCGGCGGGAAAGGGGCTGAAAAGGTGGCGGGGAAAGAGGAAAGGAACAAGAATTGAAGGCAAAGCTAGACTTCAACGATCAAAATCAGATTCAAGGGGGAATCCAGATTCGAATTTAAATCCAAATCCAAATCCAAATTTAAACTAAATTTAAATCCAACCAAATTCAGATTAAATTTAAATCCAAATTTAAACTCAAATCCAAATCCGAATTTTATCAAATCCTCAGTCTATCTTTAGTTCATTTTCCTTTTTCAAGTCATCATTTTGGAGTTATTAACAGTCCGATAACCGCCATTGAGTATTTTTCTGACAAAGCTTTCTCCTTTGAGGCCTCTCCACCTTTCTAGCACTGGGAAAATAAAGTGAAAAAAATTTTACTCAAAATTTGATAGAATTCTTAAATCGAAATTTCAGCGTGCTTCGCGGCACTCCGTTCCGTCATTTGCGTTGATTTGTGGGGTTTGGAGAAGTTGTCATCGGCTTTCGGCACACTTTTGCTATTTATGGGAGTCGGCGCACTCGTCGGATCACCGATTGCCGGTGGGTTTGAGGAGCATCGCATTTGAAATATAAACCCTAACCTTATTTTAAAAACAAATCTCTAAATCCTCCGATTTTCAGCGTCCATCAAGGACTGGTCGGGCAATTTCGACATATCGTTCTACGTGATGGGCGTCTTGATGACTTTATCGGGTGAGAAATATAAAGATTTCAAATATTATACAAGATTTATAAACTATGGAACGCGCAATAATACTGTAAAAACGTCGTTGTGTCAAGAAATTAAAATATCGTTCGTTTCTCCGAAGCGATAAAAATTACACAAAATGCGAATTGACTGGGTTTTGATGGGAAACAAATACGAAAATTTGCATTTTAATACAAAAACTCAATTTCCAGGTCTCATCTGCATCCCATTGCGAAAGTTGCGAGCGTGGGAACTGCAAAAGTACGGCGAGGAGACGGCGAAAACCGTCGAATTGCAGCCGCTGAAGAGTTCAGCTTGATTTCTCGGCGAAATTAAAAGATTTCCAAAAACCTTTCAATTTTTCCTTCATTCTGTTGCTCACGTAACTCGAAAGCTTTC
>CAUEEP010000148.1:0-15474 GCA_958450365.1 Mesorhabditis belari
CTACGATTCAAATGAGTCGGTGCGTTTAGTTGAATAGTTGAAAAAAAGTGAAGAAGAGCCTTTCAATCAAAACAGAATAATAAACAGAAAACAGGGTTAAATCAGAGCTCAGAACAATCAACGTTGAATGTTGAAGAAAGATTTCTTAACAATTGTAGCTTTAAAATACCGTAAATACTGTAATAGTACCCCATCCCGATGCGGAGTGTTGTGTAGTCTAGTTTTGAACGAGTTTTTCTCGACACTGGTTTATGCTACAATGCGCGCTTAGTTATCAAAAAATAGCTGAAATTCAGGGCTATTTTTTGATACCTAAGCGCGCATTGTAGCATAAACCAGTGTCGAGAAAAACGCTGTCAAAGCTAGACTACACAACACTCCGCACCGTCATTATCTTTGGTATCAAAAAAATAGCTGAAATTCAGGGCTATTTTTTGATACCAAAGACGCATTTTTTGAAAGTACGGGCGCTTTGAAATGAAATACTAAAAAACTTTTGCGACTACGCGACTGTACGATGGGGAATGGGGTACACAGTATTTACGGTAAGTGCCTTTTAGGTATACTTTGTACTCTTGTAAACAAATTCGTATACAATTGAAAAATATTGGGAATAAGTTATGTTCAGAGTAAAGTTATAAGTTTGAAAGTTTCAAATTTTAACTCTCTGAAAACAAAATACGTTAATTAACTCGCAAAAAGTTTTAAAAACAATATTGAATTGATTGAAAGATCAAAAAAGAACCATCTCCCGTAAACAAGGAGGAATCATCGAGAGTCAATGCTTTAAGTCCAATCCTTTCAACCGATTCCCCAAAAAAAAAGCTCCTTTCGGTGATTTCTCTTCCTACTTTCCTTCCCATTTTCCTCTGCAACAGCTGTGCGTTCCCTTGTTTTTTTTTCGATTCAATCACCTTTCTCTAATTTCTCCCATTCCACTGTTCTCTTTTGATTTTTCGGCCGATTGAGGCTCAATCTTTTTTCTTCGATTCATTGATCTTGCTTAAAAGATTGGAAATAAGAAAGGAATTTTTAAGTTAACTGTTAAATTGTGAATAAAAGCCAAAGAAAGGTAATAAAGGGTTTATCCCAAAACAGCGCCGCCAAAATAGCGCCGACCAAAACAGCGCCACCCAAAATAGCGCCGTACCCAAAACAGCGCCAATGAAAAACGCCCAAAATAGCGCCGTACCCAAAACAGCGCCAATGAAAAACGCCCAAAACAGCGCCGATGCAAAACAAGGTTTTTTTCTTTTACAATGTACACTCATTTTTTTTATTAGCAGCTTTTAATTTTGATAATTTATTTAAAAATAACATGACCAACAACAATAAACGATAACAATTAAACGATGCATAAAAAAACATAAAAATAGCATCAAATTAATCGTCCAAGAGACTCTGAAACATCATAACACTAGCGATGATGAACATAAACGGCTAGAGCTTTCAAGTGATCCGTAGTAGAAATAAAAGTTAGCGAAAACGTTAAAAAACAGGCCGTAAAAGGAAAAAAAATTGTTATTTTTGGTTAAAATCAATTTTATAAACGCTATCGCAGGTTTCTATGCGTAAAGCTTAAAAAAATCGGATTCTCCGCCTTTTTTTTACCCTAAAAACACAAAAAGTGGGCAGAAAAAGTTAAAAACAGCAAAGAAAAAGCAAAAGCAAAAATCTAAAAAATAATTTTTTTTTGCTCGTCGCTGTTTTGGGCGTTTTTGCATTGGCGCTGTTTTGGGTGGCGCTGTTTTGGGTACGGCGCTGTTTTGGCGGCGCTGTTTTGGGATAGACCCGTAATAAAAGCTGTAACTTTAGTCATTCTTGAATACTTTTAAATAGTGATAGCAAGAAGAAAAAGATCTTTTGATAGACTCAGAGAAAAATTTTCTTAGTTAGAAAACGGATAAAAATGGAAGCCTGCCGGATTGGGATCATTTGAGGGTCTGAAAAATGTGCTACAAAACTCTAATCAAAGATCTTTTCGTCCAGAAATGTAGGCAAAAACTCAGGCTTCAATTCTTCAATCCTCTAAATGTCAATTCTATAGTGAGGGTGCAGATTTGAATTGAATATGTGTGTATTGTACAAAATCCCTCAATCTCCTTATCCATGTTGTTTTGTTCTGTTGGAAAGCTATATAAAAGGCAGAACTTTCATTAGATTCAATATTTTTCTCAAAATGACTTCAATTCTTTTCACGTTGATTTGCATGACGGTGCTGGCTGTTTTGGCTGCGCTCAGAAACGGTAGAAATATTAAGTACCGCATTTTCTCTAATAGTAGTGAACCCAGAGCATTGCTTAAATTACTCGAAATCTCGAGAACCGCTTATCAGAACCTATCGATGTGGGGTCGGAAAATGTAGCTGACGATGAGATCTTGTGGGGGATTTGAGTGTTGAGCTTCTGTGAAAACTTTGAAAGCCGTAAAATAGTCACCAACTCGGCTCGGTGCGGTGCACTACTATTAGAGAAAATACGGCATTTATGAATGTACCAGAAGGGTCGAAATGTTTAATTTATAACTTTTATTGCTTCAAATTTACATTTCACTATTGTTTTTTTAGTTATCAGCAGGGATAAAGAAAAAGTCAAAAGCTATATTTATGACCAGAACTAGAAATAAACTCTTAGACTTGAATTTATTTATTTTCTGTGGAGTACAAGAACTTTCTAGAGAAATCAAAAATATCTACACAACAATTATTCAAGCAAATCTTTATTTGCGACACAGAATATTCTTTCAAATTCTATTTCATTGGAAGAGGGCTCATTGTTGTGTACTCGACGATCATCGGATCAGGAAGTGGGGGACAATAGCAGGGGCTTGTTGAAGAAGATTCATCAGGAAGTCTCATTCCTGGATGCGGACACATGGACAATGGACATGGCTGAATTGATGGATCAGTGATCGATCCATCAATTGAATTTGTGACAATCGGATCGATGACGATCGAATCGGTGACGATCGGATCGATAAAAATCGAATCGGTGACAATTGAGGATGTGCTTGGCGTGATTTGACGACCTAAAGCTTCTATAATCTTATGTAAAAGCAAAAAAGAAGTTAGTTTTCGGGAACGAATCTAAGAATTTTCTTGAGTTTTGTGATTTAAAACTAGAGTGTTTTGCTCGCGAGTAATTTTTTACTCGAGTAATAGCTCGAGTAATTGTCGAGTAATGCGTTTTCTAAAAAGTGCGCCTGCGCGAAAAAAATCTAAAAGCAATTTTTTGCGCAGGTTTTGGGGGTGGGACAAATGCGACCTTTTTTTTGCGCACCTGGACATTTGCGCACCTTTTTTTTTGCTGGAAAAGGCCTTAGGAAAGGTCGTAGAGCTTCAAAAATGTTCCTAGAAGGGAATCGTATACGTAGATTCCGAATTTCGACAAATCAGACCTCGCTGACACGTCAAATTTGGGCTAAAAAGGCAAAAACTAGGCAACTTAACGCTTTTCCGCAGTTTTTGCCTTTTAGCCCAAATTTGACGTGTCAACGAGGTCTGATTTGACGAAATTCAGAATCTACGCATACGATTCCCTTGTCTGGAGATATTTTTGAAGCTCTACGGCCTTGCCTAAGCAAAAACAGCAAAAAAAGGTGCGCAAATGTCCAGATGCGCAAAAAAAAGGTCGAATTTGTCCCACCCCCGGTTTTTCAAAAAAAAAATTATTTTTTACACTGGGAGGGATTTCCCACCAAATCAGTTAAACGGCTGAGTATCTTTAAAAAGTGTCGTATAAAATGCGGGGCTCGTCATTTTTGCGTCATTTTTTCATCATAATTTTTTTGCTAAAAGTACGGTAATTTTTTTCCAAATGTGCGTTTTTAAAAAACGCATTATTCGCGAGGAACTATACATTTCGAGTGTCCCCCCCCTGTGTCCCCCTTTTGCCCCCCAAGTGTCCCCTTTTTGTCCCCCTAAAGTGTCCCCCCCTAGTATCCCCCGATTTTTTTTCATATCAAATCACAACTTTTTGCTCTCCAAGGAAAAGAAACGAAAAGACTTTCTGGACAGCCTAATATTCACGAGGCTTGCTAATGTTTGCTTGTTTAAGCAAACATTAGCAAGTTTAAGCTTGCTTGTTTGCTTGTTTAAAGTTAAAGCACATTTGGAGAGCAAAAAGTTGTGATTTGATATGAGAAAAAATATGGGGATACTAGGGGGGGGGACACTTTAGGGGGACAAAAAGGGGACACTTAGGGGGGCTAAAGGGGGACACTCGAAATGTATACGAGGAACACTCTAATGCTAAAAGAATATCAATGATCTTTTATTTTCCTACTTTCTCAGTTTAACATCTCGATGAATGACGCCCATTTTTTTTAAGAAACAAAGAGTTGCTCAACCCACCAAAGAGCCGTTCTCATCGAGTAGATAAATTTTGGAACATACTCTATTTAAAACCAAGTCAGCTAAATCAAGTTTGCTTTGGTAAAAAAAGCCTATTGGTTTTTCTCCATAACTCAAAGATAAAATAATAGTGAAATGTGATTTTAAGTGATAACTAAGCAATAAAATCTATAAATCAAACATTTCTACCGTTTCTTGGCGCAGTCAAAACAGCCGGTACCGTCAAGCAGATTAACGTGAAAAGAATTGAAGTCATTTTTAAGAAAAATTTATTGAATCTAATGAAATTTCTGTCTTTTATATAGCTTTTAAACAGAAAACATTCAAAATTTGTTATTCTAATTATTGTTTTGCCTGTGGCTGAAAGAAAAATCTTATTTAAAAATTTGAAAAACAAAACGATGACTAAACTTTGTTAACAATTGAAAAACAGATTTTTAAGGAAAGAATTTCGTAACTCGAAATAGGAAAAATTGTCAAAAATAATGACTATTTCAGAATACAAGGTTTATCGATAGCCAGACACTGAGAGCAGTACAATGCACCGAATTTCAGCTGATTTCTGCCCCCTCAACTATAGACTGATCGATGAAGTAGGACAAGTCGATCAAGAGCAGTACAATGCACCGAATTTCAGCTCATTTCTGCACCCTCACTATAGACTGATCCATGAAATAGGACAAGTCGATCGAGCACAAGTTTTCACCGGCTCATCTCTGAAATACTCTTGCTTTATAGCTTCCTATATGCTATCTTTCTTTTTTTTTCTTTTCTCTTTCCCCATTACCCTAGCATATCCGTTCTCTCTCCAATTTGTGCCCCACGAGTTTCTCACAATCCAATACGGTCAATCATCTTGCACTCCTGAAAGTCATAGAGATACAAGTTTTAGAGAATTCTTCAGAATTTCTGTTGGCTAGACGTGTGGTGAACTTTAGAAAAAATATTTGTTTTTCATGATCCAATACAGCTAGTCATCAGAAAATATTTGTCTTTTTGAAATATAAAAAAAATCGGCAAGGCAACAGTATTTCAGTTTTCTTAGTTTAAAAAAAAAAACTAACATTTTCTCTAAAGTTCAATGTTTTTTTCACTTTAAAAATAAAAAGTACAAAAAAAAGATTAGTGGTGATGACTAGATCTATCGATATTATCGATATTATTCATAATATCGCTTATCGATACAAACGGCATGCTCATATTTGACCGTTTAGATCCGGGTTTCTAGAACAGCTATAAAGCTGGAAATTGTTTCATTAGAAAGCCAAGAATGCCAGCTTTTGATTTCTATCTCACACATAGCAAATTCTCATAGGCGAGTGCCTTAAAAAGCTTATCAATACTTATCGATACTCAAATATTGATAAGTTTATCGATAATCGATACTTTCGATATCGATAAGTATCGATAAGGGTTATGAGATGCATTAAAAGTTGCTATGTATAAAATAGTAATCAAAAGCTGACATTCTTTTCAATAAAACAATTTCCAGCTGTTCTAGAAACTGATAAGGGAAGGTCAACTGGCTGAGCCGGCCAAATCCAAAAGTCGCATAGACCATACAACGCAGAATTTTATGCTGGTCTATATGTATTCCGTTTTTCTTAGATGACAATCTACCGGGAGTTATAAGAGCCTAAAGTTTTGCTAGGACTCTGAAAATGTGGTCACTTGGGTCTTAGCGGCCTCCTTCGGTGCAGCCGTGGCAGAGTGGTAGGACATTCGTTTCCAGAGCGAGATCTCACAAGTTCGGTCCCCGCTCTCGTTTTTTCTTTTGCTTTCTTTCAAGAAGTGCTCAAGTTTTACGGCTAAAGAGGAAATGTGTATAGAATTAGGCTTTCAATGATTCCAATTCGAAGTTCACCTCGGTGATCGAATGAGCAATAATAGTTTGGTTTATATTCATGGTTTATGTTTTGAATGTTCACCAAATGATCAGTAAAACGATTAGGCGACTAGGGGATTTGACCGGCAAAATGCCATCATCGTCACGAATGTGTTAAATCAGTGAAATAGTTGTAAAATACCAAAATTGTAAATGCTTCAAGATAAGATTTTAAACGAACCGAATACCCAACTTTAGAGATCCTTTAAAGCTCCTTTAAAGCTCCTTTAAAGCTCCTTTAAAGCTCCTTTAAAGCTCCTTTAAAGCTCCTTTAAAGCTCCTTGAAAGCTCCTTTATAGTTCCTATTTAGTTCCTTAAAAGCTCCTTTAAAGCTCCTTGAAAGCTCCTTTATAGTTCCTTTAAAGCTCCTTTATAGTTCCTATTTAGTTCCTTAAAAGCTCCTTTAGAGCTCCTTGAAAGCTCCTTTATAGTTCCTTTAAAGCTCCTTTATAGTTCCTATTTAGTTCCTTAAAAGCTCCTTTAGAGCTCCTTGAAAGCTCCTTTATAGTTCCTTTAAAGCTCCTTTATAGTTCCTATTTAGTTCCTTAAAAGCTCCTTTAGAGCTCCTTGAAAGCTCCTTTATAGTTCCTTTAAAGCTCCTTTATAGTTCCTATTTAGTTCCTTAAAAGCTCCTTGAAAGCTCCTTTATAGTTCCTTTTTAGTTCCTTAAAAGCTCCTTGAAAGCTCCTTGAAAGCTCCTTGAAAGCTCCTTTATAGTTCCTTTAAAGCTCCTTTATAGTTCCTTTAAAGCTCCTTAAAACAGGAATCCCGTCGATTCTTTCTTCCACTAATACCACTTGTTAAATTTGTACACCTAAGTCGATACCATATCCTCAATTTTTTTTGCTTTTTATTTGTTTTTGCTTTTTTTCACTTTTTCTATTGCTATTTATGCTTGTTTGATGAAAAAATTCTTCAAATTCTTCAAATTATCAAAGCAAAAACATTTTCAAATGAATTTACTTCAAAAAAAGGCCAGTGTTTACATTTATTTACATGATTAAAGCAAGCAAATGAAACTTTCAAAGTTTATAATCGGCAAACATTGTACAAGTGTTTTGACGACGTCTTCGACGGCGATCACTTTTCCCGTTTTTCTCATTTTTCTCATTTTTACATCGTTTCTCTTTGATCACTTTTGGGATTGACAACTCGAGAAGACACTCATCGACCTCTTCGGGATCCCAAAAATTGTTATCATTTGCGTCACGGAGTCGAAAAACGTTAATAGCATCCGTTTGATTGATCCCCTGTTCTTTGCGGACTTCTTCGAAAGAAAGTCTTCCGTCCAGATTTCGATCAGAACCCGCAAATGCTAAGGCGATCATTTGACAACGAGTTGAATTGGAGTTTGAATTGAACTGATCGCCCTCGTCGATCGATCTCTTGCCCACCAGTGCACCTAGACATCCAGCGGCGCCATTTCTCCATGACGCTCCATTTGCCCACATGTTTATCGTGGCTCCGCCAGCACACCGAGCAGCCGGCACCACCCACCACCAACGCTTTTGACGAGTTCTCTTCGGCGTTGACTCTTGAATCGACTCAAATTCTACGGCAGCTATCAAATAGATGTGATTCTCTGACGTTGCAGAAGACTCTATTGCAGCATTTGCCTGAAAATTTTTGATAAGCGGCAGGGTTGGCTCATAGCCAGGATTTCGATGGTTTTGGGAGAAAATTTAAGAGGGAGAGGTTTTAGACTCTTAGCCGTTATCCAGGAAACTTCTAACCCCCCACCAATCGATTTTATTTCGTTTAAGTAAAATAGTTGTAAGTGCTTCAAGATAAGATTCGAAACGAGCCGAATACCAAACCTCGGGAATCCCGTCGATTCTTTCTTCCACGAATCCCATTGTCAACTGGAGTAGCAGCAGAAAGGCATAGAATAGCATTTTTCTTGATAGAAATCAATTTTTAGCTGTTAAATTTCAAGCCTAACACGACCCTTTTATATCGCATCTTTATTTGCGCAACCGACTAATGAAAACCTGAATGAAGACGAGATTTGTACGAATGTGCAATGGTTTAAAGGTCATTTTCATGTAATAAGTACAGTCGACGCTCGATAATAAATCTTTGATGGATTTGATTCAATGAATTCGCTTATTACATGAAAATGACCTTTAAACCATTTCCCATTTCCGAGAGCTCGTAAAGAAGGCCGATGAGTGCCGATTTGACTCAGAAGTTATCCATTAGAAAGTTTTACGGCTAAAGAGGAAATGTTTATATGTATAGAATTGCGCTTTCAATGATTCCAAGTCGAAGTTCACCACTTGCGCTAAGCCGAAAAGTTTCAGAAGCAAGGGTTTTCTTCGAATCAAACAATAAATCTGTTGAAATTTCGAGAATTTTTCAAATTGTCTGTGAATGCCGATTTTGATGTTTATTTTGAAGGATTGTTATTTACAGAGTTATTTACAGATTTCGATGACGATTAGCTTCTTTTACAGACGACGTACGGCCATTCGTCCTCGTCATTCAACATCGTGAGACCCCAATCGCCGCGAGCACAACGATCTCCATCACACAGATTTGTGTTCTCAATCTAAATGGGAATGTTGACGAAAGCGGCTTGTAAATAGAGGTACTCAGGATGTCATGGAACAAATTTGCTAAAGAAACTGATTCCTAGCCTTCGGTGTCACAAGATCATTCAAATCTACTCACAATTACGAGTTGATTGGGATCATATGGATCTCCGAAGCATTGTTGATGCTGATAATCGCTTTGACTTCCGTCAGTCCACGTTAAGACCCCATTTGGCTGAATTTAAACAAAATATCAATATTTATCTCCATTGACTCACAAATGTTCCACCAGTCAGATAGATTCCAGCAAATAGATCATTGTGATCGGTATCATCGCAAGCCGATTCGCAGCAGAGCTCTGAATTGAGAGAAAACTGAGAGACTTTGAATGGAAAAGTTGACTCGTAATAAAGTCGTTCTCGGCTGAGCTTTGAATCGATGCCAAATGAGCTCCATATGATCGACACGCCGTTTCTCCATCGTCGTATGTCATGTCGAATAGCACCTATGAGAATAGTCTTTCAACTATGCAGATTGCAGGAAAGTAGTTAGAATTCTTTTCATAGCAAAATTCGCATTACCTCTAGCTTAGTGTAATTCAATAAGCTGATAACAGCCACCTCACGGCGGCTCTTATCAGCGGCTCAACGTTGGTTTATCACCCAAGGTCTTCTACCCAGCCCAAAGTTCGTTTGTTTCAATAAAAAAGTCTGAAGAACTCTCCCAAGAGTCGAACCCAAGCCCCTTCACTTTCGGAGCGGCCCTAGAGACAAGGGCGCTAACCACTTGGCCATGCCGCCCTTTTGTTGGGGGTCGAGGCGAACGAGGTAATAAATGCTCGCGACGCAAAAAGGCCTCGATGCCTCAATGAGGTGAGGCCTCGATTTTAACTTAGAATTTCTCAGGGTACAATTTTAGAAAAAAATCGCTGATATCTGAAGAACCATGTAATAGTGATCCGAGAAATATTGCCATCCTTTGACACAGTTGTAAAGTGGTTGTCGATTTGCTGAACTAGTCTCGAAATTCTATGAACTAGTGAGCAATACCCACCAGGAAGACAAGTTAAATTATTCATTGCTGAGGTGATCTGAGCTGCTGTTGAGCTCAACGTTCTGCTTGTGGATTGAGTGATCGGTTGAGGAGTTGTAGTGCTGGCGACTGGTTGAGCAGCACACAAATATGTGAGATTTCGAGAGCACGGAGTCAATTTCCACATTTGATCCCTTGAATCCAAAAGAACACAGTCGCCGGACTCACCTGAATGAAGTTCATAACCAAGAAAAGCTGATGACCAATAACTCAGAGCTGATTGCCTGAAAACTGAAAAGCTCTAAAGTTCTCTTAAGTAAAAGCATCTTAAGTATTCTATTGAATGTAATTCTGGAATTAGTTGAAATTTTAAATCTTGACTTTTGTTAAACTATTAGGTTGATGAGTTGAAAACTGCCGGGCTTTGAACTAAAATTTATTCAACATAAAACCATCAATTCATTCCAAATAATTTCCATTATTATTGATGACTTCTGTCCATTTTACAGGCAATTTGCGGATTCCTCTTTCGTAGTAGGATTTTGGTTTTGAATCGAAAAACTTTCAAAGTCAATTTTTGACTTTGAATCGAATCGAAGTGTTCCCCCGCAACTCATGCTCCGGAATAAATAGTAATCAAAAGGGGAGAGGCCCGGACTGTATGGGGAATGCGCCAAAAGTTCCCAAACAAGGCTATTTATTTTAGAGCGAGTCAGTTTTGCAACATGAGGGCGCGCGTTGTCGTGAAGGAGAACAATCTTTGGCTTGAAGGGTCTATTCTTCTTCAGGGATTCATTCACCTTTCCCAACTGTTCACTTTATTTGATTGCATTAAGGGTCGTCTTGCTATCCAGCGACTCCCAGTATAAGTGTGTGAGGCAAGTGTGAGACTCAAAAATGGAGGACTGGAGATGTCCCAGTTTGCCAGTTTGCACTTTCTTCAAAAGAAACCCATTTTGGTGTCAGAAAAGTTGTAGAGAATCAAAAATTAGGCTTATAGCCAAATTTCCAAAAAGATACACTCAGTAGTTTCGCTTAAAATGCAAATTTTGTGAAAATTCGTAAATTTGGCATTTCTTGAAAACCAGTTTTTGAATCGTTCTGAAAATTTGGATATAAGCTTGATTTTTGATTCTCTACAACTTTTCCATTGACACCAAAATGGGTTTCTTTTGAAGAAAGTGCTCAAACTGTCACATATGACAATAGCCCGCAGTTTTCGATTCACCAACCTAAAAGCCAAAGTAATTGTTTTAAAGTCACAGATTAAATTAACTGATAGAGAAATAATTGTGGCCTCGTTTTAATTCTTTAATTTCTTTTCCAACATCAAGAATCTACTTGAGTGCTGAAGTTTTTGATAATCAAAAACCGATCCATCACTCCAATTAAAAACTCCATTCGAGATTTGCTTGGCGCCCAAATAGTTGAGAAAATTACCAGTCAAATCTGAAATCTTCTTTCTTTTTTTATCATTCAACTGTAAGTCACTCATTTGCAGTTGAGCAAAAAGGGAATTCTGAAAGGCGTTGTGAATCGACGGCAAATGGCCACCGAACTCTCCAGAACACAGAAATTCGGCTGTTTTCCAGTCGGCTGGAAAAATCATTCATTATTTTTCTATTTTAACACACCCGCAACAAGACCATTTTTCCCTAAAATATCGATCCGGGGGTATCACACCCAGGAAAAATTATTGATCAGAAGAAGAAAGCTACTTCAGAGATGCGATTGAGGCAGCTAACCGCAGCAATTCACAAGATACACAATTCTACTCTCTTTGAAGCCTAATTAAGTGATTTTTTTTGACTTTATAAGATCTCTGGCTTCATTTTAAGCCCAAAAATGGTATAGAAATATGGAGAAATAAATAGTGATTGTCAATTTTTATTTCATAAATAGTGATTTCACGGATTTTCTGAAATTTTTCGATTTTGGAGTTAAAAAGTGTGCAGATTGGGGGAAACAAATTTGATTGCGATTTATCATAAAGATAGGGAAAACTCAAAGACAATTTTGACCGCAAAATGTAGCCCAATCTAATTAAATTCCGGTAGTGAGGTACGAGGCATGCCTAATTGCGGAATATGCGATCAAGGGAAGTCCTCCAGGTCGGCATCTGGGATTGAGCTGAAACCAATTATGGAATCGACGACGATCACGAATATGGATATAACTTTTGGCCTCGTTCGTCCGTTCGATTGTCCGTTCGATATTTGGAAGTTTTAGCACTTACCTTATAAAGTCGCTCACGCATTTGAGGAAAGTGCGGCTGCGGTCGAGTGGATAAACCTCTTGTATCAGGCGATACCTTGTTTTACCACTGGTTCGAATCTTTTTGCTGCAAAGCCTTTTGTTTTTTTCTCTTTTTTTGCTATGATTCTTTGAGTTTAAACTATTAGTGGTATACATTTTCTGAAAGCTCTTTTTAAGGGCTACACAATGGTAATATTAATATTTAGAAATACGGTAAAGACAAGGGAGTTACAGACGCGCGAAAGTGACGATCGAAAGTGACGAAGGAGAACGAGAGTGGAATGCCCGGATGGCCTAGTAAGGAGGGGATTGAGGCATAATCTATTAAGGGGTTCAGTAGAATGGAGAAAAGTGGAGTGATTTCTTGAGAAGCGTCACACGGACAAGTGGGCTTTAGGCCATTATCCTCATTTACTTGTTTTCTATGCAATACTTAATCTTGAAATAAACTTTAGCTGGTAAATGGATTGGTTTGAAAATCAGGTAAGGAGTAAACTAGTGTTGTTGATTCGAGAAGCTCAGAGTTTCAAGCTAGGCTAGGGTTAGACTAAGTGGGTCGAACCTTGTCCTTTTTCAAATAATCCCATCTGAAAAATGCATTTATTATTAGAATCATAGCAAAAAAGAGAAAAAAACAAAAGGCTTTGCAGCAAAAGGATTCGAACCATCGGCAAAACAATGGAGGTAACGCCTGATACAAGGCGTTTATCCACTCGACCACAGCTGCACCGTCCTCAAACGCGTGAGCGACTTTATAAGGTAAGTGCTAAAACTTTCGTACCAAATATCTTGCGTTTGGGCGAACGAAGGCAAATGTTGTATAGATATTCGTGACCAGCATGGTCAATTCTATAAGATCCATTTGGTCTCAGCTCAATCCCAGATGCCAACCTGAAACCTGCCAACCCAACCAGATCCCAACCAAGACTTCCTTTGTGAAAACAAAAGCTAAAAGTTATTTCGTGGATTGACACAAACCTTGGCTATTCAGCCGCACAATGCAAAGATTCAGATCACTTTGATAGAAAAAATACTTTGGACAAATCGGATCGTCAGCCGAAAGGAATGTAAAAAGTAGAAACGGCAAGAAAAACATTGTTTACTTCTTTGGGTAAACGGCTCTTTTTGAGTAGTTTTTTTTCCACGAGACGCTTTATCTTTCTTTCTTTCTTTCTTTCTTCGCGTCATTTACGATCAAAAGCTTTGCAAACTGAAAATCCATTTCAATAATTGATCTCGGTTTTCCAGGAAGAAAAACCTCATTAGGAAAGTTCTCGAGTTCGTAGAATATTATTCAGAACTCAACCCTGAAAAAAAAATAGTTAAAAACCGAATTTCACTCTTAAAGAAAACTGTTTTGGACTTGATTTTTGGTATAGAATTAGATAAAAATGTTGAAAATATGATGAGATACAAGCTATAAAAGTTCATCCACATTTCTTATGCATTTACCTAATACGCTAAAGTCTCGAGTATAAGTTCATATAAGTTCTGCCTTAATTTACATTCGCTTGAATTGCTTTGAATTTCTTTTTGTTGGGTTTTTATACATTTTTATTGTTATATAAACTTTTATTATTGTTCTTGGAGCGCGGGATACTAGCATATCACCATTGCTGGCGTGACAGCCTATCACCATTGCTATTTGTTATGTGCATGGATACATCCAGACGATAGTGTTGAAGAAGACGCTGGAAAGCATCTCTTTCGACCGTCGACGTGGACTTTGGCCGGATGAAGAGGCCAGGGAGGGATCCATAAGACTGAGCACTGGAGAGGAGCAGGGCGGACACGCCGAGCCACGCCTGGAGCAACAAATAACAGCATAAAATTGCTATAACCCTCAATAAATTTACTTCTATTATTGTTCTTAAAAAGCAAAAAAAGCTGCAGCGGGGTTCGAACCCTCGACACACCGCACCGGAGACAGCCGTCAATTTGCATGCGAAAACCAAACAGAACTTATACTCGCGACTTTAGGGTAGTTAGAAAACAGATAAAAATGGAAGCCTGCCGGATTGGGATCATTTGAGGGTCTGAAAAATGTGCTGCAAAACTCTAATCAAAGATCTTTTCGTACAGAAATGTAGGCAAGGATTCAGGCTTCACCTCTCTATATAACACTTAGGGTTTTTTGAACTTGATTGCGGCGTTTGGCAATCCAATCTGCTGAGAAGGTGTAACCGTAATTTTGGCTCACCCTGTAACATTTATTTCTAGTTTTAAGTGAACTAACTACTTTACATTTAAAATGCTTTAACATTGGATTAGTGGATTTAAAAGAAATTCAAAGAAATTCAAAGAAATTTGTAAGTAGCTTAGGACCACTGATAAATATAGTAATTCACGGAATTTCTCGATTTCAGCTCAATTCTTCAACATGACGTGCTCCGAATCGACGTTTTGTTTCTCGTTCAATGCCGGGAATCAATGTTATTCCGACATTCTGTGCCACGATATTGGAATCGCACTGTTTATTTGACCCACAAAAAGTTGAGAGCTCTAAAAATGCAGTCTCCTGACAATTGGAACTTTTTCAGATGTCAAAACTACAAGAGAACACGACCATTCAACTTGTTTGCGCCAAAACGCCAAAACTTGTGAATTCTGTCCAGTTATTGTCTTCTTTTTTGTCTTTTCTTTAGTTTTTAAATGTAATAAAAAGATTAATTGATGGAAATTTCTTTAAAAGATGTATGTTTGAGTCAAAAGAATGATGAAAAAGATTAAAAGTATAAAGTCTTTGGCTAGCGGGAAGAATTCACCTCCCCACCACTCTGTTCAAGATAGAACATTTATCAGAATGACTATTATAACTTGTCAAAGTTTGTATTTAAAGTTCAGAATATTTGGTAAATGAACTCACCAGCTTTCACAAAAAAAGTTATACTTTTTTCTAGAAAAAAGTGGAGAGTATTACCTGTATATCTTAGAGTATCATTAATCAGTCTAATGGCTTCAAAAGTTAGTTTATCTTCACTCACTTCAAGCTAAGACATTGCTTGAAACTGGAAAAGCTTGTGTTTTGCACTTCTGGCTGAGGAGATGGTAATAAGACTATTCTAGTTCTGCCTATTTTACGACGGAGTCCCATCGAGATTTGGTCAAAGCCTTTGGGAATGATGTATTGTCCGAAAACCGATGCCGAGCCTGGTTCCAACGCTTTCAGAATGGTGATGAAAGTCTCGAGGATCATGAACTCATCGACCTCAAGCGGTAGACAACGATATTTTGAGGGCTGCAATCGAATAGATGTCAAACGACGCGTGAACTTGCTCAACAGTTCCTATATTCAAATTCTACCATTGATGAGCATCTCCACGCCATTGGAAAGGCGATCAGATACGGGAAATGGCTTCCTCACGAGTTAAGCAGTGCAAACGCTCGTTTATATCCGAACAACCTAATAGTTTTGT
>CAUEEP010000149.1:0-32966 GCA_958450365.1 Mesorhabditis belari
GTAGATTGGCTGGCTGGTAGATTGGCTGGCTGGTAGATTGGCTGACTTGTTAGCAGGGTTTTAACAAGGATTCTGAGCTAGCTCAGCTCCCGGCCTGACTGTTGGTTTTGCCTGGGCTAGCCTGATACAAGCTTGGCTCACAAAAAGTCCAGACCTTGACTTTTTCATAGATTGGCTGACTGGCAGATTGGCTAACTGGTAGATTGGCTGACTGGTAGATTGGCTGGCTGGTAGATGGGCTGACTGGTAGATTGGCTGGCTGGTAGATTGGCTGGCTGGTAGATTGGCTGGCTGGTAGATTGGCTGGCTGGTAGATTGGCTGGCTGGTAGATTGGCTGGCTGGTAGATTGGCTGACTGGTAGATTGGCTGGCTGGTAGATGGGCTAACTGACTTACAAGTTCTAGATCTATGCCACGAGAAACCAATCAACTTATTTTAGTCATTCCTTTCAATCATTCTACAATAATCTCCAAAAAATTGTTGCAAGTGCTGGATTTTTGTAACAAAACGTTTTATAAACATGCTTTCTACAAAACCAGTAGAAAACCAGTATTTACAAATCTACAAAACAGACTCTAGCTTCTAGTTCTTCATTTTTAAAAGCAAAACATAAAACAGGATTCAAAATTTTAATCTCATTTCCTGTTATTCATTTTGTGATCGAATTTTTCAGTGAATTCAACAAAACACAAAATTTTTGCCAACTCAATCACATGTTTATTTAGATTCGTGCAATGATTGAAAGCAAATCGATTTGCTTTTCGTTTAGAGAATTCATTCAAACTATCTTCAAAGTTTAAACTCATTTTTTTTTGGCAAATTATCAAGGATTTATTTTAGTTAAAGTTTACAATTTTAATCTATGCACTCTTGAAAAATATTTATTAAATCTTTACTTTCTATGGTTGTTTATTTTCTTTTATTTTCTTTTAAAGAATTCTGTGCCATAAAAGACAAAATAAGCTGGGAAAGAGTGAAAAGAATCGTGATAAACACAAGTGAATCATTTCACAATCTCCTTTCTGTTAGATAGGGAACAAGCAAAAGGAAATGGTATTCAACAAGAAAGGAATCAAGTGGGTTGATTCACAATCACTTAAGCTTTACAAACACCGTTCATGGTGACTTTCTTCGTATCGAAACTTCTATCTTTTCTTATTTGCCTAATTTTCAAGCTTATTTATATTTTCATCTATTGATCTAGCAAACTAAAGAATCAGATTTAAGCAAATTTTCTTCTAAAAGCAATCTTGAGCAATTTGAGTAATTCTTGGCCAATTATTTGAACTCTTTTTGAACATATTGCAAGTTATAAGAGCTAGAATGGATCCAGTGGATGGGAAATTCGAAAGTAATAGGCTAGCCGACTAATCTGTAGAATTTCCTTATCAACTTTTAAAGTATAATTTCTCAAAAACCCCATCATCAAGTCTCTAATTGTATGCTATCTCAAAAATGACTTTTAACTCAATTGAATGGGAAATTCGAAACTAACCCAAGTATCATCAAGCAAGCTGGTAAAATAATAACAAATTTCTAGAAAAGCTCTTCAAAAGTTGCTCTTTGTGGCCACTGATGTCTAGAAGAGATCCCTTCTTCTCTACACTCTCAAGTTTCTTCTAAAAGCAATCTTTTTTGAGTAATTCTTGACCAATTATCAATCAGAGCCAGGAACAAAAAAACATATTAACACGCGTTAATATATTAGGCTGGTCGATAAGTTTGTAGAATTTCCTTATCAACTTTTAAAGTATAATTTCTCAAAAACCCCATCATCAATGTTTTGCATAAAAGTTTTGCAGCAAATAAAACCTATCATTGAAAACGTTTTTATCAAAATACGAGATCAATCTAGTGGTTAGTTTTGAAGATTTTTTTTAATTGATTGGTTTATGGCGCCTTTTGAGAAAACTGTCTTCAATCAAACTTTCCTTAATCCAGTTTTTAGATAAAAAGATGAACGCAAAATCAAATCAGAAAACTGGAAATTTCTCTATTGGAACCGTTTTTTATATAAAGTTTCAGTTTTAAACCTCGCTTCTAAAATATCGCCTAAATTCCTCGTCGCCTAAATTCCTCGAAATCTCGAGAACCGCTTATCAGAACCTATCGATGTGGGGTCAAAAAATGTAGCTGACGATGCGATCTAGTGGGGCATTAGAGTGTTGAGCTTCTGCAAAAGCTTGGAAACCGTAAAATCGTCACCAACTCGGCTCGGTGGGGAAATACGGTAATCAGATACAAGACCGGGCCGCCTTTTGTACCATTTCTACTAGGTCAAAAGGTTGATGGTTAAACCAAGCCAGTTCGAACTATAGATCATCAACTCGGCTCGCCGGGGTGCACTACTATTAGAGAGTATACGGTATTTTGGTATAGATCTCGAGAACCGCTTATCAGAACCTATCGATGTGGGGTCGGAAAATGTAGCTGACGATGAGATCTAGTGGGGCATTAGAGTGTTGAGCTTCTGTGAAAACTTTGGAAGCCGTAAAATAGTCATCAACTCGGCTCGGCGCGGTGCACTACTATTAGAGAAAATACGGTATCTGTATCCATTGTATCTATTTTAGATTCCCATTGGATCTTATCTTTGTTAAAAATCTTATTTATAATTTGTATAAAACTCAATTCCAGTTCTAAAATTGATAAATTGAAAATTTTTTGATATTTTTCTGATCTTTATAAAGCTTTTAAACTTTCCCCTAAACAGAAATTTCTATTTTCTTTTATTTTATTATAAAATCTAGCAATTTTAAATGTTTTGCAGATCTTTTAGAGTTTTAAACAAGATATTTTATTTTTTTTAAAACGATTAGATCAAAATTCCCATCTCAATCTCTTTATTTACGTGAATTTCCCTGTTGATTCAGCTGTTTTCTTCTTTCAACCCCAACCTTTCTAAATCTAAATCTCATTTTTATTTCTAAATTTCCTGTCAAATAGTTTCAAAGTTTAGAAAAGTCTTTTATAAACCATCCAATAAAATATTGGGTTGGTGAATTGAAAACTGCGGCCTTTTGTCATATGTGACAGTTTGAGCACTTTCACTTTGGAGCTAGGGCAGATCAAAAAACTCGTACGCCGCCGGGACTCGAACCCGTGACCTTTCGCTTACCAGGCAATTGTGCTAGCTATTACACCATAACGCAGTTGATCTCCTTTCTCCAGAGGGCATTAACTAGATATTCATCATCAGGACTCACGACTAAATTGGTTCTATTGGGTTGGTGAATTGAAAACTGTCGGCTATTGTCATATGTGACAGTTTGAGCACTTTCTTCAAAAGAAACCCATTTTGGTGTCAATGGAAAAGTTGTAGAGAATCAAAAATCAAGCTTATATCCAAATTTTCAGAACAATTCAAAAATTGGTTTTCAAGAAATGCGAAATTTACGAATTTTCACAAAACTTGCATTTTAAGCGAAACTACTAAGTGTATCTTTTTGGAAATTTGGCTATAAGCCTAATCTTTGATTCTCTACAACTTTTCTATTGACACCAAAATGGGTTTCTTTTGAAGAAAGTGCTCAAATGCTCAAACTGGGACATCTCCAGTCCTCCATTTTCGAGTCTCACACTTGTCTCACACACTTGTACTGGGAGTTGCTGGATAGCAATACGACCGTTAATGTAATCAAATACAGTGAACAGTTGGAAAAGGTGAATGAATCCCTGAAGAAGAATAGGCCCTCCAAGTCAAGATCGTTCTCCTCCACGACAACGCGCGCCCTCATGTTGCAAAACTGACTCGCTCTAAAATAAATAGCCTTGTTTGGGGACTTTTGGCGCATTCCTCATACAGTCCGGACCTCGCCCCTTTTGATTACTATTTATTCCGGATCATGAGTAATGAGCTTGCGGGAGAACACTTCGATTCAGAAGAAGCAGTCAAAAATTGGCTTTGAAAGTTTTTCGATTCAAAACCAAAATCCTACTACGAAAGAGGAATCAGCAAATTGCCTGTAGAATGGGCAGAAGTCGCCAATAATAATGGAAATTATTTCGAATGAATTCATGGTTTTATGTTGAATAAATTTTAGTTCAAAGTCCGGCAATTTTCAATTCACCAACCCAATATAAAAAAATGATTATTGTGATCTTATTTTATCGCTATTCAAACGAATAAAGCATACCTTTTTACTGATTTCTTTTATACGTTTTCTCATTAGCTTTTTTTGTTTTTAATATTAAATTTTTAGATATGAATAGTTCGAGAATATGCTTATGTGTGAGCATTTTATCACTCACTCTAATCGCTGTGATTATTTTAATAATTTTGATTCGATTTCGATGGTTGATTAACAAGGAACACACAAAAATGTGAAAGATCAAGTGAGTTGAAATCAAACAAAAGTAAAGGATAGGTAAAAGAAAAATCGAATAAAATAGAAGTTTTCTAGAATTATCGTAAATATTGTAAGGGGGAGGAGTGAGAATTCGATCTGAAGGGAACAGGGTAATGGCAAGGGAAAAGGTTTTAAGCCTTAAAGTTCAGTAACTTGGAGAATCTAAGCTGTTGTATCATTCACTGTAAGCCTTACCGTAAATACTGTAGTACCCCACCGCCCTCGTACAGTCGCGTAGTCGCAAAAGTTTTTAGTATTTCATTTTTTTCAAAGCACCCGTACTTTCAAAAAAATGCGTCTTTGGTATCAAAAAATAGCCCTGAATTTCAGCTATTTTTTGATACCTAAGCGCGCATTGTAGCATAAACCAGTGTCGAGAAAAACTCATTCAAAGCTAGACTACGCAACGCTCCGCACCGTCATTACGGGGGATGGGGTACTATTACAGTATTTACGGTAGGCAATCTATTAATATGTGAAATATGGAATTGATTCACAATTTCTGTAGGTTTTGATTTGTTGTGAATCAAGTGGGGTTGATTCACAACAAATTAACCCACTTGATCAACCCACTTAAGCTTTAAAAGCACCGTTCATGGTGACTTTCTTCGTATCGAAACTCCTATCGTTTAAAAGACAACATAAGCTGTGAAAAGAATCGTGATAAACACAAGTGAATCATTTCACAATCTCCTTTCTGTTAGATAGGAAACAAGCAAAAGGAAATGGTATTCAACAAGAAAGGAAACAAGTGGGTTGATTCACAACCACTTAAGCTTTAAAAGCACCGTTCATGATGACTTTCTTCGTATCGAAACTTCTATCTTTATCTTATTTGCCTAATTTTCAAGCTTATTTATAGTTTCATCAATTAATCTAATAAACTAAAGAATCAGATTTAAGCAAAGTTTCTTCTAAAAGCAATCTTGAGCAATTTGAGTAATTCTTGGCCAATTATTTGAACTCTTTTTGAACATATTGCAAGTTACAAGAGCTAGAATGGATCTACTGGATGTGAAATTCGAAAGTAACCCAAGTATCATCAAGCAAGCTGGTAAAATAATAACAAATTTCTAGAAAAGCTCTTCAAAAGTTGCTCTTTGTGGCCACTGATGTCTAGAAGAGATCCCTTCTTCTCTACACTCTCAAGTTTCTTCTAAAAGCAATCTTTTTGAGTAATTCTTGACCAATTATCAATCAGAGCCAGGAACAAAAAACATATTAACACAATGACACGTTAAGATATTAGGCTGGTCGATAAGTTTGTAGAATTTTCTTTCTTATCAACTTTTAAAGTATAATTTCTCAAAAACCCCATCATCAAGTCTCTAATTGTAAGCTATCTCAAAGACTTCTAACTCAATCGAATGTGAAATTCGAAAGTAACCCAAGTATCATCAAGCAAGCTGGTAAAATAATAACAAAATTCTAGAAAAGCTCTTCAAAAGTTGCTCTTTGTGGCCACTGATGTCTAGAAGAGATCCCTTCTTCTCTACACTCTCAACAATCTCTTTTCTCTTCATCTTTTATCTTTCCCATGCTCGACTGATCCCTTTCAATTCATTCAACATTTCTAACTAACAAAACAAAGGTTTATTTCATGACTTTTCTTTTCTTTCTAGTAGAATTTTATTCCTTAGCCCTTCTCTAATTGTAAGCTATCTCAAAAACAACTTTTAACTCAATCCTTAAGTCAAAAATGTCTATGATATCAGAAAGTTATTATAATTTTATGGTTTTATCTCAAAAATAATATAATTTTGTTATTTTATAACAATTGTCATGAGTGAATTAAGAGCTAGAATCAAAAAAAGCATGTTAACGGACTGGTTTGCTGGTCGGTTCATTCAGATCTCGAGGCACAAGCTTCTACAGTCAATCCGAAGTTTTGCTGACCCAGTCTATTACAAAAGATAATAATTATCTTGTTAATAATAAGCTAATAAGCCTCTTGACGTAAATGAATCGACTTACGAGCTCTGTTCAATGCTTTTCTCAGAATCAAACAAAAGAAAGTCATAGTTTTAATGGTTAATGGAGATAGATAAATCCAAGACTTGAATATAGTCAAATAGTGCAGCAATATTCCTAATCCATTCTTCTATTGTTTTTTCACGGGTTTAATCAATTCATAGGTCTCATTATGTCTTTAATGTCAAGTACAAATAAATCTGAACAAACTCACAAAGAAAAAGAACACTTCAGTCATAAAAAAAAGTAAAGCAAAGCTACTCTTCATTCACATCTCGAGGCACAAGTTTCTACAGTCAATCCGAAGTTTTGCTGACCCTGTCTATTACAAAAGCTAATAATTATCGTGTTAATAATAAGCTAATAAGCCTCTTGACATAAATGGATCGACTTACGATCTCTGTTCAATGGTTGTCTCAGAATCAAACAAAAGAAAATCAGAGTTTCAAATGGTTAAAGAAGATAGATAAATCCAAGACTTGAATATAGCCAAATAGTGCAGCAATATTCCTAATTCATTTTTCTATTGTTTTTTCACGGATTTAATCAATTCATAGGTCTCATTATGTCTTTAATGTCAAGTAAAAATAAATCTAAATAAACTCACAAAGAAAAAGAACATTACAAAGTTTTTAGTCATAAAAAGAAGTAAAGCAAAGCTAGTCTTGAGAGATAAAACAAGAGAAGAGTAAAATGGAGTGGCCAAAAGTTTTGCTGTCGTTTATGCTCAATGAGGAGGTAATTGTTGGCTTGAAGACATAACGGGCAATAGAAGAAAATGAAGAAAAATGGAGAAAGAAGAGAGTTTTTTTTGAAGATAAACATCATTTGTTTATAGGTGTTTGGCTATAGTGACGAATTGTTGGTTTAATTTTTGAAATTTCTTCAAATCACTTGCAAAAACAGAAGATTCTTATGGATGAAAAAGTGAATTCAATAATTTTGAAGCATTCTAAAAGCAAGCTAAAAGCTAAAGTTAAAAGGAAACGTTGGGAAAAAGCTTTCTGAACAGGTTTCAATATCTAGATATTACTAGAAGTCAATCTTGAAGAAAGCTGCTTGGCAATCCCCAGAGAAAACAAAAAACTGACCTTTCAAGCCCATCAAACGCCTCCACAACTGCTTCCAATCACCCAAAAACATCAAGGTAGACAAAAAAAAGATTAAAGTTTGATTAGAAGATCAAATCAAAGAATCAAAGAATGAAAATACTTTAAAATAATTAAAATTATAAAATAAAACTAACATTTTAGTGTTTTTAAGTAGAGATTTGTTCACAAGTTTCGTTCTAACGACAAATAAACTTGAAAAATCATTGATTAAATCATCAAACTTACACATAAGCAATCCCCAGAGAAAACGAGGAAAAAACTGACCTTTCAAGCTCATCAAACGCCTCCACAACTGCTTCCAATCACCCAAAAACATCCAGGTAGACAAAAAAAGATTAGAAGATCGGATCAAAGAATCAAAGAATGAAAATACTTTAAAATAATTAAAATTATAAAATAAAACTAAAATTTTAGTGTTTTTAAGTAGAGATTTGTTCAAAAGTTTCGTTCTAACGACAAAAAAACTTGAAAAATCATCGATTAAATCATCAAACTTACACATAAAACCAAAGGATTATGTTTATTTTGGCTTTAAACTATCTGTCAAAGTATTATGAATCATTTTACAAGAGAATCTTACAAGAGAATCTTCAAAAGAAGCTACTAGATTGTTCAGCTTGTAGAATCATAGCGAACAAATCAAAAACCTTTTAAAAACAAAGAAATCGACGTCTAGAATTAAAAGCAAAAAGAAAAAAGAAGCTTTTTAGATTATGTTGTTATTGAGAGAGATCTGTGTGGGTTTCTACTACGTTTTCCCTTCTTTTTTTCCTTTTCTTACCTCACCTCCGAATTTCCTCCGAAAATGAGCTTGGCTAGGCCGAGAAATGCGTTCCCCTTGGGGAGGTGACCAGTGAAAATATTTGAGAAAAGTTAGAGAAATTCTGGAAAAGGAAAACGGACTCAAATGAGATTCTCGGCTTTGCAATAGATGTTTGCTTGGTTTTCGTTGAGAAAAGGATATTCTTTATTCTTTTAAATAGCTTGCAAAATGTATATAATACTTGATAGAAAGTTTAAGGCTTTGAAAAGAGTTTTAAAGTAAAGTAAAGTAAAGAGAAAGAGATGAAAAGAGTTTTAAAGCAAAGTAAAGAGAAAGAGAAGAAAAGGGTTTTAAAGTAAAGTAAAGTAATGTTTCAGGATTAAAATTTCTATTGAGTTGGTGAATTGAAAACTGCCGGCTATTGTCATATGTGACAGTTTGAGCACTTTCTTCAAAAGAAACCCATTTTGGTGTCAATAGAAAAGTTGTAGAGAATCAAAAATCAAGCTTCTATCCAAATTTTCAGAACGATTCAAAAACTGGTTTTCAAGAAATGCGAAATTTACGAATTTTCACAAAACTTACATTTTAAGCGAAACTACTAAGTGTATCTTTTTGGAAATTTGGCTATAAGCCTAATTTTTGATTCTCTACAACTTTTCTATTGACACCAAAATGGGTTTCTTTTGAAGAAAGTGCTCAAACTGGGACATCCATTTTCTCCAGTCCTCCATTTTTGAGTCTCACACTTGTCTCACACACAAACCAAAATCCTACAACGAAAGAGGAATCAGCAAATTGCCTGTAAAATGGGCAGAAGTCGTCAATAATAATGGAAATTATTGGGAAAGAATTTATGGTTTTATGTTGAATAAATTTTAGTTCAAAGTCTTTTCAATTTTCAATTCACCAACCCAATATTTTAAACAATTGCTTATTAAAGCTCTTGATTTGAGAATTAAAAGCGGAGATTTTATTTGAAGTGAATTTGAGATTAGAGTAGAGAATTCTTGACTCGTTTATTGTTTGAAGAGGTTAGTTCAACTGAAAAGCGAAAAACAACCATCAATTTTAAGAGAAAGTCGTTCTTTCAAAGGCGTGAAATGCGAATTTCTCTCTTCTATTCATCCTATTTTCTTTTCTTTCTTCAAGATGAAGTATGAAGATTCATTGACCAAGAAAACAAAAAAAAAAGAACTCCAATTCAAACGAACTTCAATTTCTAGGTGAATAACGAGGAGGGTTAGATCTTTTTCTTTAAATGGACAAAGCAATGGACAAGGAAATGGGTTGGAATGGGTACTTTTACTAATCCTTTCTGGAAAAAGCTTAAACTTTTTCAAAAACTTTAGTACACAATAGGGAAAACAGATTGAACATGGACTTGTTGATGAAACGAAAAGGAGTTCTTTTTTTATCATCTCGGAGTCTCTCCATTCTTTTCTTTCCCACTTTCTCGGCTCTCTGGATCTCGTTTGCATAAATGTGTCGACCATCAATCACCATCGAAGTTGTGAATTCTTGTGAAGATACAGAGTGATCAAAAAGCTCCTGCACACTTGTAAATTCTGATAAAACGGCTAAAATACTTGGTAAAACACTTGCTAAAACAAATTCCATCTTTTATAGTATTTTGAAGCTGAAATACTGATCAAAAATTTCTAGCCTTTTCAAAGACTGCATTTGAGGTAAAACGCTCATCACACAAACACAGTTTCGCATGTTTTTCAAAGACATTTATAACGAGAGATTCTATTCTTTTAAAATAACAATTGAAGTGTTAAAACAAAAATTTTGAAGGATTTTTCAATTGAAAACAAATTTACGGGTACTATTAGAGAGTATACGATGAGATCTTGCAGAAGATTAGAGTATTGAGCTTCTGCGAAAACTTAGAAACCGTAAAATAGTGATCAATTCGGCTCGTGCATGGAAAACACGGTACTTACAGAGTTTCTTCAAAGGCTATTTGCTAGTTTCTAAATCTCTAGTTTTTCTAGTTTCTAAATTTGCTAAATCTCGAGAACTGCTTATCAGAACCTATCGATGTGGGATCGGAAAATGTAGCTGACGATGAGATCTTGCAGGGGATTAGAGTATTGAGCTTCTGCGAAAACTTAGAAACCGTAAAATAGTCATCAACTCGGCTAGGAAAATACGGTAATTAACCCCAAAAATGTTTATATTAAAATATAAATCCTAGGTTCTCAAGCCTTGATATATCACAGGCTTTTCTTAGGTCAAATCCACTCAAATCCATTGCTTCAAAGCGCTTTTTGGTTGGTTCTAACTGGTAAATTCACTACCGACAAACATTTTTACCGTATTCTCTCTAGTAGTAGTGCACCGTGAGCGTTGCCTAAATTGCTCGAAATCTCGAAAAACGCTTATCAGAACCTATTGATGTGGGATCGGAAAATGTAGCTGACGATGAGATCTTGCAGGGGATTAGAGTATTGAGCTTCTGTGAAAACATAGAAACCGTAAAATAGTGATCAACTCAGCTAGGCGCGGTGCACTACTATTAGAGAAAATGCGGTATTTGAAAGAAATTTGAACTTTAGAAAGCAATGATAGCAATGATATTTTAATAAATTCGTAGCTTCTTCAATTTCCATTTCTTTCTTTTCCCACTTTCTCTCACTTCTTCTTGTCAAACAGATCTTGTTTGCATAAATTTGTGCCAATCATCAATCACAATTTCTTTTCACTCTCAAAAAAGGTTAAAAGGAAATGACATTGAGGTGAAAAACATGATTTTCATAACATTTCATTGATTTCCCACTTTTTGGTAAATTTAATTCATTTTCAAGCATTATATCGGTATTAAGATTAAACAAAATTTCTTTTAAATTCAATTGTTTCTCAGAAGACTTCCCCAAGACTTTTCTATAGAAAACACATTGAAAACTTTCACTCTCACTTTCTCAATCCTTTGCTTACATTAAAATTCTAAAAGGAAAACATCTAAACCTTCTTTTTAAAATTTTTTTTCGGCTAAACTCGAGGCTTTTGGCGACTAGGCGTGGCTCTTTTATCTTGCATCCCGAATCTGCTTTCTCTAAATCCTCTAGAGCTTTTTTTTGTAAATCGTGTGATTAAAGTTTGGAATGCCATTCCCGACAAGTTGCGTTTGATCTTCACCGTGTCTGAAAGGGCTACTTCGTTGCATTTTAAGTGACTTTATCATCTCTTATCTCGTACATTTTTCATGTCGTTTTCGCACTTTATTTCTTTCTAAATAAAGTATTTACCGTATTTTCTCTAATAGTAGTGCACCGTGAGCGTTGCCTAAATTCCTCGAAATCTCGAGAACCGCTTATCAGAACCTATTGATGTGGGGTCGGAAAATGTAGCTGACGATGAGATCTTGCAGAAAATTAGAGTGTTGAGCTTCTGCAAAAGCTTGGAAACCGTAAAATCGTCACCAACTCGACTCGCCGGGGTGCACTACTATTAGAGAGAATACGGTATGCAAAATTTCAGAAAAACCAGATAAAACTAGAGTTAGATCGCTGGTTTGATTTCTGGATTTGCTCAGAAATAGGTCTGGACTTAGATACTAGATAAACTAAACTACCGTATTTTCTCTAATAGTAGTGCACCCTGAGCTTTGCCTAAATTCCTCGAAATCTCGAGAACCGCTTATCAGAACCTATTGATGTGGGGTCGGAAAATGTAGCTGATGATGAGATCTTTCAGAAGATTAGAGTGTTGAGCTACTGCAAAAGCTTGGAAACCGTAAAATCGTCACCAACTCGGCTCGCCGGGGTGCACTACTATTAGAGAAAATGCGGTATATCTTTCTTTTTGTTCTCAATCTCTTTTCTTTTAATCCTATTGTTAGATTAGAGAGTTTTCTAGTTTTATTAGTTTTATTCTTTTATTCAAATTAAATCTAATATATTTCAATATCTCATAATCTTTTCAGATTTTAAATGCTATGTTTCTTCAGTATATCTCTCTTTTTTATGGATTAATATTTATTACATTTGCTATAAAATCGAAAGTACATGAGGTGAAAACGATTGAGTCAGAAGGTAAGCCAACAATTTGAATTAAGCCTCATTTTCTCTTTAGATTTACAAATTGATGAACTCACTCAATTCTCAAATCCCGAGTCTTTTTATTATGATTTCAATGAGGAAAATGAGAAGGATAAAAGTCATGAAGTTCGTTTTTTTTTCAATGAAATTTAATATCTTTTTGGTTTAGAAACTTTACGATGAGATTTTATCGACACCATTTTTTCCGCCTTTAGATGAAGAGGTTAACAAAAGCATTCAAATTTAATCAACAATTATATATGTCGTAGCCGATTATGAATGAGTGGGCCTAGGAGCGTCTAACCATCAAGTATTTAGTATCATTCAACGCAGAATCATTAATAATTATGTTAAATTTTTTAAATTAGAAAGATTGGATAAAAAGAAAAAAAATTATGGGACTTCAAAGTTGAACAAACAGTTTTTTTGCTCTAATTTTTTTTCTTTTTATCAAATCTTGCTAATTTTAAAAATTTAACATAATTATTAATGATTCTGCGTTGAATGATACTAAATACTTGATGGTTGGACGCTCCTAGACCCACTCATTCATAATCGGCTACGGGGATCCAGCCGATTTTGAATGAAACATTGTAGCGCCGGCAATTTTTAACCTAAACTCACAAATTTGGTACCAATCGACGCAGAATTTAATTCGCTACAAGATGATATAATATTGTCCTCGATTTGATTTGCCAAAAAATTTCATTCATAATCGGCTACGACATATATAAAATTTTAGATTTCGCTCGAAAACTTTGGACAAAAGCAACTTGTTGAGGAGTGAGTTTGAAAGGCTAAGATTGATTCGTGAAAAGCCTTGGTCTTTTGTTTCTCTACAGTATCTTGAAACTGATCAGTTTTCAAATTTAGCACTTGTTCTTAAAGAGATTTAATCAATCATCAGCTTTCAAATTCAGCTGTTTTTCTTAAAGAAATTCAATCTATTATCAGTTTTAGTATACTGTGATACTTTGACTTTATATTATTTTAAAATCTGCTTGGTTTAAACATTAAGCAATGTTGATTTAGAACTGTTACAAACGATCCACTTCCCTGGAGAACTACAAAGAAATTTCTGAGGCCTGGCGTGATTTTGGAGGATTACGATATTGAAACTGAAAATAATTTGATTGGATTGAATGATACAAAAGAAAAGACAACAAAACTGATGGCAACAACAAGTACGAGAGCCACAACACCCACTTTCCAGCCAAGAAAGTTGACAAGAACAACAAGAACAAGAACAACAACAACAACAATGCCTACAACAACAACAATGCCTACAACAACATCAACAACATCAACAACAACAACTTCAACAACAATGCCTACAACAACAACAACAACATCAACAACAACAACAACAACAACAACTTCAGCAACAATTTTATCATTACTTAAATCTTCAAAATCTTTAGCTGAAGAGGAAGAAGATGTAGCACCAGAATTTACTCAAGAAACTACTCAAAAAGAAAACTCAACTATCACGCGAGAAATCCTATCAACTAAACCCCAAACAACAAGCCCAAACGTGATTTTCTCGAGAATAATCATACCAAAGTTCAAAGCAAAACAAATTCAAGTAAATTGAGTTTTAAATCTTTTTGATACAACTTTTAGAGCACAATTATTGACCAAACTTCAACCAGTGAACCATTTGAATTTCTGCCAAACTTTGATGCCTTCCTAAATCAAAATACTGAAGTTTTAATACTGCAAAAGATAAATTAATTGATTTAGATCAAGCCAACTATTACTGACGTCACTAAAAAGCTAAATCCCACACTCAAAAATGAAAGTTTAATGTTTGAGCTGAAGTCAACAACTCCTCTGACTTTTCAGTCGACTTTTGAGGCTTGTTTTAGTTTTTGTTTTAGATTTTTTTTTCTTGTTTAGACTACAACTATTCCTGAAGTTTTGAATACGATTGAATCTTTTGAACCCTTTATACTTGAGGATTTGGTTGAGGACTTTGAGCCAATCAACTCAATGGAAATCACCACTGAAACGGTTTGAGAACTTGAATCTGACAAGATAATGATTTAGAGATCAAAAAACACCCAAAAAACACCAAAATTTTCAGCCAACCACTACTACAACAGCCAAAACTACTACAACCACTGTGCGACAAACGCCTTTTACGACAACTGAAGCGGTTGGTGGAAACTGTTTGTCGGAAATTTGTCGAAAATTTAGCTGACTACCACTACAAGCCCAGAATTAACTACAACACTTTCCACCACAACCACTCAGAAAGTAACCGCAACAAGTACAACGACTACAACGACTACAACGACGACAACGACAACGACGACAACGACTACAACGACTACAACGACTACAACGACTACAACGACTACAACGACTCCAACGACGACGACTACAACGACTACAACGACTACAACGACTACAACGACGACGACTACAACGACAACGACCACAACGGTTTGTTGTTCTCATTATTTGATAGCTTTTTATCTATTCAAACTTTTGCAAAAGTAAAAGTTTCTTTAGCAATCTACAACAATACTGACGACTCAACCATCAACCACAAAAAGAAGACGGTTCAGAACGAGAACGAGAAGCACTCTTGGATCTACAACTACGGTAATTTGTAGTTGATTAAATGAAGAAAACATTCTAGATACCAATCTCTACTATTGTTCCAAGATTTTTCTTGTTCACCTCAAAAAGGAGCTTCTTCACAACTAGTCCAACTATTGTGCGTTTAAATCTGACATTTACTGGAGCTCATGTTTACATTAGTTTGATCTAATATGGCTTCTTTAGATCTTTAGATCTTCTTTAGATCCATACAACTGATCCTTTAGATCCCTACAACTGATCCTCTAGATCCCTACAACTGATCCTTACAACTGATCCTTTAGATCCCTACAACTGATCCTTACAACTGATCCTTTAGATCCCTACAACTGATCCTTTAGATCCCTACAACTCCAACACCTACAACAAAGTCCATTGAGCTTTTCACTACAAGAACAAGAAGAACGAGACGTTTTTCAATCAGAAGACGGATCACGAGAACTACAAGCACAATCACGACAACGACAACAATCCCAACAACACCTAAACCTGTCACAGTTATGATGAAAGAAAAATTTAGCGATTTTACCAGGTATTTTAAGTTTTATCGTCTAATATCAGTTTTAAGTTTTCGTCTAATTATTGTTTAGACAAATTCAAGAAACAACCACTCCGACTCCCACTCGTTCAAGAGTTTTCAGCTTTCAAACTCGGGTAAACTAAACGTGTAGAACTAATAGCTAAAGACTAAATAACTAAATAACTAAATAATTAAATTAATATTATGTAACTTATTCAGTCAACTACAAGACCTCAAAATGAGAAAACAAAAGTAATACTGAAACCATTGCTTCTTGCACATCCAATGTTCCCACATAAAGGTAAGCTTTATTAGCTTTATTTATTATAAAGTTTAAATTTTATTCACCATTTTCCAACATTCAACAGGTCCAACATTCAACTGTCCAATTCTGAATCCATTGCTCGATGGAGAGGCCTCATTGAGTAATGATGATTCTTGTGAACTCTTGTTACCAGGTTTTAGCAAGGATAATTCGTGCAGGTATTTAGTGAATTCGAAAATTAATGAGTATTTAAATAATTTTAGAATTACTTTAGAGATTTTTTAGTCAAACAAGTTTTGAAAAAAAGCCGTAAACCTTCAGTTAGCTTACAATATTGAATTAAAATTTAACGGGGTAGGCTAATTTCCGCAACAGGGGACTCGCCATAACTTTCTTCTAATTCGGCCAATCTTTATGATTTTGGTTTCATTTTGTTGCACTTATTGAGATCTACAAAATGAAACCAAAATCATAAAGATTGGCCCAATTAGAAGAAAGTTATGGTGAGTTGCGCAAACGACCCTGTTGCGCAAATGATCCTGTTGCGCAAAAAAAGTTGCGGAAACTAACCTACCCACATTTAACAAAAGAATTTAGATTTCAATTTCTATACAATCCTTATTTTTAAATCTTTTAGATGTACATATGATGTAAAAGCTCGAGATTTAAATGGTTGTGCGACTGGATTTCTCTTCACGTGTAAACCATGGAATCGAAAACGGAAACGATTGATCTGAGAAGTGATTTACATATTTTAATTGTAAATTTTGCGGTCTTATTAAAATAAATATCGATATGTTATGTTCGTTATTGAATCGATTCAACGTTCGGATTCATTTTCATTTTCTCATTTTCTCTTTTTCATTTTCATTGAGGATTCATTTTCTCTCAAAAATAAGCATTGATTTGCACACACATTTTGAGAGAGTCCAATAATCTCAAAATCTTTAAATTACCTGTAGATGATCTTGATCTTGAAGCTCTAGTGGATCCTTGACGTTATCTGTGTTACCCATTACATGCATTATATCGTGTTGCTTTTTATCGGCCCCTTTCGTGTTATATGTTTAGAGAGATAAGGAACCAAATTTGTAGAGATAAGGAACCAAATTTAGAGAGATCAGGAACCAAATTTAGAGAGATAAGGAACCAAATTTGTAGAGATAAGGAACCAAATTTGTAGAGATAAGGAACCAAATTTGTAGAGATAAGGAATCAAATTTGTAGAGATAATGAACCAAATTTGTAGAGATCAGGAACCAAATTTAGAGAGATAAGGAACCAAATTTGTAGAGGCCAAATTCATGTGTTTTAATCTTAAATCTAGCGAACTTTATCTCAGGTCATGAATAAAGTATCTATATCTACACAATTTCATAAATTTTCCAATCCTCTCGCTTTCAATTTTTTTTACGTTTAAATCCTCTTCTATAAATTCTAAAAACAAAATGCGAATGTGTAAAATGTTATTTCATTTATTTACACTTACATTTATTTATTTAAAATATTTCTATCCTTTAGCTGGTGGCTTTGGATTGTTCGCTTTTGATTCCGACTCAAATTGCACGATGATAAGGAAATAAGTGAAAATCGCGGAAATTAGCTAAACTTTTTGATTAGAATCGAATTACAATAACTTTTGTGGTTACCGTTAGCAAGATTTTCCTCGTCATTACGAAGAAATTTCCAGCTGTTAACTGGATGCGCGATGTGTGCATTTGAATAGAAAGGAATTGCATTTGAGACTATAAATTTGCGTTTAAAAGTTGATAATTGTATTTCTCTCACCATCACTAACAGATCTCGATCTTCGCAAAGAGTTTCATGATACATACGGAAACAAGAGCTCAAAATCTTCTCACCCTAAATTATTTGGAATGCTTTGCTTGGCATTGGCTTGATTTTTCTATTTATTAAGTATTAATAAATAGAAAAAGCAAGCCATTTCTCTTAATATCTTAATATTCTATTTATTAAGTATTAATAAATAGAATATTAAGATTAAGATAAGCTTTGCCAGTTGGCAATGCTTATCTTATTAAGCTTTTTTGTTAAATGAAATGGATTCTTTTCTGGATCTAGTGCCTTTATAATGGTTCTCTCGCGGCTCTCAAACATGGCCTGATCGTATAGTGGATAAAACGTTGGCATACAAAACGAGCGCTGCTTATTCTCCTCGAGTTTGATTCCATTTTAGTAAAACTTTTGTTTTGCGTTTTGATATTTTAACACCTCAATTTTATCTGAACATTACAAATAGTTTTAGGGCCAATTGTAAGCTGATCTGTAAGCTGATCTGTAAGCTGAGCTGTAAGCTGAGCTGTAAGCTGAGCTTTAAGCTGAGCTGTAAGCTGATCTGTAAGTTGTAAGAGACGAAATCTGACCGTTTTCTAGTAAGCCTTACTACTAGCCTAGTCAGAAGCCAAGCTAAACCTGATTTCGGGACTAACTCTGACCATTAACCTTTACCTTAAAGATCTAGTAAAGCAGATATCATTTTCTATCTCATATACTAACCTCCTCTTGAACCATAAAGGCAGGAATGCTGAAGAAAAGCAGTACAGTGATTGTGTTGAACACCCACATTAATAAAGAGACTGTTTCAGTCGTATCACTCAACTAAAGTATCAAAAATATTGTTAAACTTTAAAAGAATTAACAAAACTTACATGTGAATTCTTTAACAAAATGTAACTGAGAAAACAAATCATCGGAATGCAACAACCATATGTGAAAAAAATTGCAAATGAGAAATTTTCCTCGATTAATGCTTTAGCGTTGTACAACTCCTGAATTGCTAGTATTATTGTTACCATGTAAGCTCAATTTTCAAACCTGATAATGAATTTGTACGTCATGGATTTGTTTCAACGATTGCTCAGTGGTTGGACATCTGGAAATCTTTGGTAATCAAAGTTCAAAGAATTCGAAAGTAAGCCTTAGAAAAGACTGAACTTGATAACTGACTAATCATTAGTGTTAGGTTTATTCTTTAATTTTGTTCAAATAAATGTTCCCCAACTATTGATTTTGATGAAATATCCAATAGAAAATAAAAGAAAACAAAATTAAACATGGAAATACTTGAATAAACAAAAAAAAGCAAAAGATTATGGTGGAAAAGGAATTGAACCAGGTATAGCTGGCTCTAGACACAAGCCTCTTATCCATTAGACTACCAAGGGACCCGTTTTGCAAATCTCTAGTAAGGCTTTATTCTTTGTTCCCGTTTTTTTCTTTCTTCTTTCTTTCCTTCCTTTTCTTTTTTTCAACTCACTCTTCGTGAACGGGTAACATCTCAGCGCAAAGTCGGCGAATGCTTGAACACAAAATGAGGCACAACTGACTGAATAATGAGGCCAACATCAGAATTGAGCTCTGAAAAGGAATTGATTTGATTAATGAAATGAATTATTCAATATATTACTTGACGTTTTGTCTACTGAAGTGATTGATTCAATACTGATGTTTCCTCCAGCCAATAGTTAGATAAGCCGGTTCTTTTATGGGGCTAGGAATACCAAACATGGTCGGCGTTGGGATTCGAATCCGGGACCTTTTGCTGCTTCTCGCTTATCGGTCGAACCCTCTACCAATGAGCTACCCCACACGTATCCCGTTGCCGCTAGAGTAGGGCCTTATGCTTTACTCAATGAGCCTTTAACATGATAGGTTTTATAACCATTTCTAACTTCAAAAAAATATGAAATCAAGCCATTAATACTTACTTGAGTCACGAAAATTATATAAGTCTCCATAATGATGAAGGGTAAATCGTTGGTGATGAGTGGAGGTGATTGGGGTAATTCGAGAACTCCAGTTTTGGTGACTGAAATGAAAATAGTAATAGAAAGATGAAAGTCAATTACAAAAATGCATCGCTGCCATTATTGATGAGAAAACACCAGACAAGATCACCAAGGCTTTATTGATATTTAGCAAGTGAGCATCCTCTTCTTTTGCTTTTCCTTTCCCGATTCCTTGGTCTAAAACCTAAAATTTTCAACTTCAGTATGTACTTAACTTTTAAATCTAAAATTGTTGGTTGAACGATTAAAAATAAGAGCTTAAGGAAAAGCTGCACTTATTTTTTTTACGAGGAATTTCTTGGAGTTGATTTTTAAATGATAGAACAAAGTGAATTGGTGGATTTGTTTTGGAAAAATTTCATTTCAAATCTTTCTTGACTTTCTTGCCTAATAGAATGACTTCATTTTCTCCTTTTAAATCATAAATCAACAATTTTATACTTAAACATCAAACATTTCCTTCATTAACTAACTTCATAAACTCTTCGTCGCCTTTGTTGAAATAGAAGTAGCATGAAAGCCGCCGAACAACCACTAAACAAATGGATAAATTTTAATTTCAAAAAACTATTCTAGAAAACCTTTAGCTAATCAATAGGCACAGAAATTTCTATTCTTAAAATTGCGATTACCTGAACATGAAAAGACAATGGCAAAGCGTCATCACAACCGAGGGATCAAACATTGCATCCTGAAAAATATTTTGATAAAATCTCTTTTTAAAGTTGTCCACTTTAAGTGCGATTTCTTTTTGCTGAGCTCCTCGATCACCGATTTGAGTGAACTTTCGTAACGTTGAGGCTATCTGGAATGAGTTTTAAGTGTTTGGCTGTTCAGTTTTTAAGTTTAATCCTTGAATATGTCAGCTTGTTTTGGCTTGTAGAATTTGGAATTCATAGCGAAAATCCAGTCACATTTAAGGGAAAAATTGTTCTCAAAAAGTTGAGCATAGTGGCGCTAAAAAGAGAGAAAGAGTGTCAAATGGGAAGCCTTCTATACCGAAGCGGTTTGCCAGATGGAGAGCGATTACGCGGCCGTAGAAAGAACAGCTTGTTGGTCATTTACATAGAGATTTTTCTTTGTTTTCTGGATGGTAGAAAAAGATATTGCTGTAAATTTGTAGCCGAGGGTTTTCGAGGTCGGGGAATCGATTAACACGCTCATTTTCTATATCTTTAACTTATTTACAGTCTATTTACAGCAAGCTCTTAGAAAATACAAGAAGTTGCCAAATTTTCTGTTTTGTAAGCTCTTACCAAGAGTAAAAACACGGCCACATTGTAGAGCTTGTGAAAAATCGAATGATTTAAGCTGAAGGTATGATCCAATCCAAGGGCGCTCATATAAACGAATAGAGGTTTCAAGAGTTCTTGTGTGTAGGTATTCGAGAAGTCAATTGATTCTCTTTTATCGAAGAGTTGACCTAAAAGTTGAGCCTTTAGAAAAAGAAATAATGACAAACCAGCTGTTTCACTCAACCATTTCATTGGTCCAAATAGATACGCCCCGTTTTGTTTCTTTGCTGTTTCAAGGCCACTCTCTACCTAAAGAAAATGAGGATAATATTGAGAAACTAAATGCTTTCTTTAAAAAGAATATGGATTTATATGAATAGGCAATTTTTCAGTTATTTAATCCTTAATTTCATATAACATTTTGCCAGATAATTAGTCTACAAATGGTAAGAAGACAGGCAAACTTTAAAGATTCAAGTAGCTGCAAAAACTTTGTAATCTTATCTTATCTCTTATATCAAAAACTTATTGAATACTTATTAAATACTTATTCGATTTAAATAATTTTATGTACCAAAAATCAAAACCAACCGACGCCGAATACGCAGAGCAATTCGATCGCGACTTTGACCGTGATCGTTCTGATGTGAATGAGCTAACTGATTCCCTTCTTGACTCATTCATATCAACATCGAGGTTCATTTCTAATTCTAAATCCTATCTTTATATTCAAAACAATAAAATACTTGGTATTGGGGATTTATTTCTTGCTTCCAAATCGAAAGGAGTCGATGGAGTGACCAAAATGGTGGGCTCCATTTGGGAAGCTTACAATAAAAGTAGATAAATCTAATGGATAATAAAGTTAAAATAATTTAATAGTTAGGCCTAGACTTTTTCTAGATAATTCTTGGCAAATCCAGCAAAAAAATCAAGAAACTCGATGGCTTTGGCAATGGTAGCTCCGATTTCTTGAGTCCTTTTTGAGGTCTTTTTGAAGTCTTTTTGAAGTCTTTTTGAAGTCTTTTCCCTTTCCCTTCCCAATTTTTATTTTGTTCCCCAATCCCTTTTGCATAAACTTTTTCCATTTTTCCCCTTTTCTCTCAAAGTATTCACTTTGGTTGATTAACAAACAATGAAATTTGAGGCAAAAGGCCACAAGGTTTCCTTTAATTATCAGCTGTTTTAAGGGGATTTTAGGCTGACTAAAAGTTTTAAAAAGCTATGGTAGATAGTCAATAATTTATTTACTTTATAGAATTTTCGGCAGTTTTGTTTTATGCATAGCAGTGAAAGAAAGCAAAATTCTAGAAAATTCCGCAAAAATCAATTGAAAAAAACTAATGAAGCCCTTCATTTGTATACGTTTGAATGAGGGAAATTGAGAAAAAAATGGGAGAAGTCGAAAAATGCAATAAAAGAAATGGAATATGTTTCCCGGGAAATTCACCTGTTTTGCTGACTTACTGAGTCTAAAGATCCAATCTTTATGGGCCAGAAAATACAGCCTCTGAAGAAATAAAATTTCGAAACTCACCCTGAAAGTCCCATTTCCTCAACGTTGTTGAGGGCTCGTTTCGGACGAGGACCATTGATTAACTAAAAAAGATTTTGTGAACAGGAAACAATCAAAAACAGTTTCAAAATCGTAAAAACTAGCATAGGCATTCAATTATGTATTGGTAAAGGGTACTGAATGCAATTTTGACAATAAAATCGTATTGAAAAAGCATTCGAAATGTTAGCCATCATTTAACCATACCCAATACCTTTTTACCCACCAATCCTTTTTCTAAAATAATTAGACGCAAAACTCAAGAAGATCGCGCGGATTTGGCTTGGGTAGATTTTATGCGTTTTAGCTGAAAGAGAATTGGTTAAGCTAAGTTTATACGGCACGCACAAAAAGATTCGAAGACAATGGAGTAGAAGGGAGCCGCGAAAAGCGGAAAGCAGCGGAAAGGCTATTGATCTGAGGGTCGCTGGTTCGATTTCCACCGGTGACAATATTTTTCAAAAATTTTTTGCTAAGATTCTGAAAATGCGTGTCTAGGGGTTATTTTTGACGCTGATCACGAAACACATGTTTTTAGCCTAGGTTTCTGCACGGAAAACTAACGAAACGTGAAAACAGCCATTTTTTGGCTCTGCCGCCCTTTACTAAAATATCTGTAAAAACTTTTAGAAAAGAGATATCTCAAAACGGTTTTTACCAATCGATCCGTCTTGAATTCAGCTTTAGCATGAGCTATAAAACGTCAAAATTGGACAAATTTAAGGTACTCTCCCAAAAAATCGGAAAGAACTTTTCCACCGACCCAATAAGAGAAAAATTACAATAAACTTTTTCTGTCGTGAGCGGCCAACTGTAATAGATTGTACGAAACGGTAAGAAAAAAAAGCCGGACAACATTCACGATCACGAAATGCCGAAAAATGAAAAGAATGGCAAAAGGGGAATTTTGTGCGGGGTACGGTAGCGTATTCATGCTTTAGAAAGCGCGTCACGCCACTTTCGCGCCAGTCCCTTTAAACCGTACCTAAATAGAATTCTAATTGAAAAGCTCTTTCTAGAGCAAGACTACAGGACTCATTACAGTAGCCAGATTAAGAAATATACAATACAAATTATTACAGTATCTACTACAGGACTAAGAAGTACAGGGTGCGTCATAATTATTGCAACAAGATACTCAGGGCATTGCACACCAAGAAGTTTCACTGGAAGAAGATTTTTAAACAGAAATAGCTTTATTTAACAGTAACAAATAAGGAAACAAGAGATCATTCGATATGACCGCCTTTTGCCTTGATAACAGCCCTTAATCGGTTCGGATATGCCTCCACTGCGGCCCGAATGTCACCTTGAGGAGTCGCCTTCCATCCTTTGGTCAAAGACTTCTTCAAGGTCAAAGAGCAGACATTAGCCTCTAAAATTGCCCAAATGGAAAAGTCCATCACATTGAGATCCGGTGAGTTTGGAGGCCATTCATCCTTGGTGATCACTGAGGGAAAGTTGGCCACACACCAGTCCTGAACCGTCTTCTTCTTGTGAGCGGGAGGCAATTAGGCAAGAATAAAGAAGATAGAACGCAACACAACAAAAAAGGAGGCAAAAAAAATAAGAAAGCTGTTTAGAAAACGGCCTTTGAACTCTTGTTGCAATAATTATGACGCACCCTGTATTAAGAAAAAAATTTTAAACCTTCAACGAATAACGATGAAATTCTATTGTTTAACCTAGTTCTTTTTGCTCATATTATTCTTTTAGTCATTGTTCGCTTTGGGGCATAAAATCTAGATAAACATTGGTGAATTGGGGGATTGTTTGTGATGAATAATTAGAGGTTGATCGGGTTGACAAACGGAAAGAAAAGGGATGCATTTGTTTTAGGATCACACCTTTGCACCCCCATCATCAATGCACCAATTTTGACCCTTGCATATTGAATATTCAAATTTCCTTTTCTTCTAAACACAATTTTTGTTTAAGAGACTTTAAGACAACTTTTTCTAAGTTCTTTTAAGTTTTTTTTCCAAAGATTCATAGCTTTTACGTTTTCTATTGCTTTTAAACATTATCAGAGATTCAGATTTCTTTTTTCTTTCTTTATATTTTCTTTCTTTCTATTTTCCTTCTTTCTTTCTTCCTTAGGGTACAAGATAGCTCAGTGGTTAGAGCAATTGGCTAAAGCAAGCTCACATAGCTCGAGGGTTCAATCCCCTCTACAGAAACTTTTTCTTTCCAAATCCTTTACTTTATTTTAAAATATTATCAGAGATTTATATTTGAAATAAAAAGTACAAAATTTATTAGAATTTTTAGCAAGTTTTATGTAAAGTTTCTTATACTTTAACTCTAACAAAGTATTGTTCGAAATTCTCGTTAAAAAAACTGAAATCTCGTGGATAGTTTAGGTCTTGTTTCAATGTTTTTAATGACAATCTTCTCTAGCCAGAACATTAGATGATAATAGATGATCAAAATTAGTATCAGTATTAGACGTAAGCCTACTAAAGCCATTATAATAGATGATCAAAATTAGTATCACTATTCGCCGTAAGCCTACTACAGCCATTATAATAGATGATCAAAATTAGTATCACTATTAGACGTAAGCCTACTAAAGCCTGCAGGGAGTTGATGTGTCAATAGAAAAAAATGGGTCTCTTTCTCGTGGAAAACGTTTGATAGCACTCGTCTCAATGAAAGTGTGGAGACTCTTTGCACGATGAATTCAAGGGAAATGGGTGAGTGAAAAAAAAGAAAAGAAACGAAAAGAGATCATCACAATCAACTCCTTTCCCTTTCCTTTCCAATCACCTTTTTCAGCCCTCCAGGTCCTCCATCAACCGAAACAAAGACACACAAGCAACCAAAACCCCATCAACTGTATCGTTTTTTGTTTTTCATCAATACTAGAACAGTTTTGCAAGTTAAACTTGATTTAGCATGTTTATTAAAGACTTTTCTATCTCTTTAACTATTAAATAACAATTCATTTTCTTTTCATCTTTTGCGTTTTCTCATTTGTTTAATTCTTGAGATCTTATTTTCAGCTTCATCATGCGTTTTCGACTTTCCCTTTTATTATTGAAGTTTCATCTATTGTTAGCTTATGAGTTTAAAGGTAAGCTTTACATTAAACTAGATTTTTCTAAACTTTTTATAGAGAGCTGCTTGGATGGATCAGAGCCAGAAAAAGACTCAAAGAATCACGCTTTATGGTGTACAATGGATAGTGAATGCTCAAATGGAAGAAAATGTCAACCAACCGGGCAAACACATTTTGGGACTTCGGTTGGATATTGCTGTCTAACAAAAGGTATCAAAAGCACCTTCGTTTCTCCTTCACTTAAAACTTTTTCAGCCCAGCGTTGCTCACTTCAAATCAATCCCGGTTACGGTGATTGCTTTAAGCCATCGGTGCAACGATTTTACTTTGATCCAATCGAGCTTCGATGTAAATCTTTTATGTTTGTCGATTGTGTCGGTGGGAATGATAATCGATTTGAGACGCTACAAGAATGTCAACGATTTTGTGAGAATACAGGTCGATTTTGCAAAACAATACATATTGCCACGAAGAACCAATAATCTAGCTAACGAGATTGAATCCTTGATCTCCCGACTAAGATACAGAGCTCTTAGCCAGCTCTTAGCCAGCTCTTAGCCAGCTCTTAGCCAGCTCTTAGCCAATTTATAACGACATAAATTCGCGAGTAAGATTTTGCTATTTCTTTCAGCATGCAATGACGGGGAGACAGTTCAAATGGTCCAAGGAAATGTGAAAGTTTGCAATGTCGAGGCTCAAGATTGCCCAAATGGTTTCCATTGTGCTTATGATGTTCTCTTCCGGAAACATGTCTGCTGTGGACATCCAAAAAGAGGTTAAAATTTGAGTTTGATCAATTACAAGAATTCTATTCAAATTACAAGGTGACCCACAATCATAGCGAGTAACAAAATTCCATAAATGAGTAGCGTGCCGAGCGACACTCGGCTCTCAACTTCTAAAGGCCATATAAAAAAGTTGAAAGCTTGAATCGATTAGATAATGGGCACCGTTCTAGGAGATATACTCAAGATTTACTTCTAGAAAAATCAGATTGATTGACCGAATTTTGGCCAATCGAGGCCCTCTAAAGTGTGAGGCAATAATTGTCTATTCACCCTGTATTCTTGGTCACCTTTGAAATCCTACAACGCAAACTATTTCAGAAACTTGCCCATCCGGTCATCTTGCTTATCTTGAGCCAGGATCACAGACGGTTCGAACTTGCCAACCGACAACCGTGTCAGACAATTGCCCATCGGATTTCTTTTGTGTCAGTCAAGGACCAATTGGCTACTGTTGTACACCGGAAAAAGGTTTTCCCTGTAATAATCCATTTAAAATTCAAGTTCAGATGTTTGTCCACTTGGCCAAAAAGCGTATCTTCATCCAGTTTCCGGGAAATCTTTAAAGTGTGATCCTTTACTTTCTCCTAGTACTTGCCCGACGAAGCATTATTGCGTGGCTACCGTGCCTGGGGCTCGATGGGGAGCTTGCTGTGATGAAAAGTTGACACGTAAGCTCAAAAGGCTGAAAATTTATCAACATTTCTATGAAGCCTATCAGAAAACTTGGAACTGATATAAAATTATTTAGCCACTTGCCCGGAAAACACAAAACCCTATTTGGACTCGATTTCTCAGCAACCGGTGATATGCACCGTTGGAGTTACCTCGTGCAAGTAAGGAACTTAAAAAAGAGCCATTGTCTCAGTCATAATCTTGACTCTTTGTCAAATATGTATTATAAAGATTCTGACGGCAGGATCGGATTCTGACGACGATGACAGGATCCGATTCTGATGACAGGAACGGATTCTGCTGAAAGGATCGGATTCTGATGACAGAATCCGTTTCTGTCAACATTTATACTTTTCAGTGATGGTTATCTCTGCCAAGGCCTTCATCCATCTGATCTCATCGGCTTCTGTTGCACGTTTGCGCCAAAATCCACTCAACAAATCCTCACTGAGATGCAATCGCATCAAAGCTCGAGAAACAGCACAAAAGCTTTGGAAACTACAACACCAAAACCAACTGCAACAAAGTCGCGAGCAACGAACCCGATTTTTTTGAGTCAACACGAATCAGTTCACACTCTTAGAAATTCTATGGAGAATTCGGTGTTTGAGGAAGAGATTCCAATGAAAAGGATTATAGGTGATTAGAATTTTATTTAAATTTTAACTTTTTTAAGATCTACAAAAGGAAATCGATGCCGAGACGAGCAGGGAAACGAAACCATCGTTTCCAATAGTCAGTGCAACTGTGAGACCACAACATGTGCATCAGGTATAAAGTTTCCTAATGCCAGTGTTGTAGTATTTAAACTGTAAGTTCAAGTACAATTATTGGACTATTGGAAACAAAACCATCGTTTCCAATAGTCAGTGCAACTTTGAGACCACAACATGTGCATCAGGTATAAAGTTTCCCAATGTCAGTGTTGTAGTATTTAAACTGTAAGTTCAAGTACAATTTGTCAACAAAATTATGATCTTCAGTCAACTATAGGAATTCGGCTTTGAGACTTGAAAGCAATGCAACAGAAAACTGACTTTGAGACTTAATAAAATCTTAAAGTTAAAGCATTTTGCTTGTAACTAGGTTTCAATTTTTTTAACTATTTCAGCTATTCTTAACTATAATCTTTATAAATTAAACTATTTCAGCCCTTCAAATATCTTGAATGCCCCGGTGACTCTCTTCCCGTTTTCTATCCAGGCACCCAGCTTTTAATGGAATGTTCCCCGACAATTAATAGAGGATTTGAATGTCCAGGTAGGTTGAAAAAGTATTTTATTCCTATATTATTAAAGCCAGTGGCTGATTTTTAAGTAAAACAGTTCTAAAGTAAAGTAAAAGTCTCGTCTTTGATAGCCTTTGATAGCAAAGACGCTGATAGCTCAGTGTTAGAGAATCTGCCGTTAAGCAAAAGGTCAAGGGTTCAATTCCTCCTCTTTCCATTCATTTCTTTACTTTATTATCTCATTCTTAATCTTTTCAGAAAATTCTGAATGTGTTTTGGCACAAAACGATCTCTTTGGTCGCTCTGTGTGTTGTTCCCCTGCTGAAGTGCCAACAACTGAGCTCTATTTCGAGCGAACCACTCCATTGTCGAGAATTTTAATGCCAGACAGTGAAGAAAGCTTAGAATATGGAAGAAACACTTTTGGACAATATGGACAATTCGTTTATACAGTTACTTTAAAAGCTCCGGATGTGGATACAGAAAGGACTTTGGGTAAGTTGAAGTAAAATTGTGGTACTGAAGAGTTATGCATAATGACTAATGAGGAATTTTTAGTTTATTAAGTTTGCAAAAGAGTTTGTAACCTTTTCTTTGATCAAATCTCAATTTCTCTACAATTTTGTAGTTAAAACTTTGACTTTTGATGCCTGAAACGATTAAAAATCAGTTTATTAAGTTTATTAGTTTATTAAGTTATTGTTTATTAGTTTATTAAGTTTGCAGAAGAGTTTGTAACCTTTTCTTTGATCAAATCTCAAGTTCTCTACAAGTTTGTAGTTAAAACTTTGACTTTTGATGCCTGAAACGATTAAAAATCATATCCTAAATCATCCCTTTTTCTCTTTCAGATCCATTTTGTCCACGAATCGTTCGCAATCGAAAATGTTCTCCAGGCGGTCACGATGCTTGTCCTGAGTACAAATTCTATTGCCAATATAATATTCAATTTCGTGATTTTCGTTGTTGCTCTTTGGAATCAAATTATCGAAAATCTTGAGCCTTTTTTCTTTCATTTTTTCTCAGGGATATTACCGGTGCTTTTCTTTTATAAATGATGGTAATAAAATGATTCAACTAATGGAAAGTTAAAATAAAGGATGATTTCGAAACACTTTCATGTTAAATTTGAATTTCCGTCACAAATTTTAAATGTTAATTTTTGCGGGGCATTGCAATTGCTCTAGCCACTGAGCTATTTAGTACCTTGACTTGACAAGAGAAAGAAGGAAAGACAAAGGGTAGAGGCTTTCTGAGAGATAACAAAATGTTTTTCTACCTTTTCATGTTAAATTTGAATTTCCGTCACAAATCTTAAATGTTAATTTTTGCGGGACATCGCATTCCAATTGACGTCGCCGCCATTTGGAGGTAGTCGATGGGAGCCTCGTGTCGTCGTTTCTTTTTCATTTTCTTGAAAATCATTTTTTTTTGTGATGTTTTTTGTCAGATTAACTGAAATTATTGTTTTACGCGATAAATTTTCTTTTTTAAATGAAATGCGCGACGTCGCATTCCAATTGACGTCGCCGCCATTTGAAGGTGGTCGATGGGAGCGTCGCGTCGTCGTCTCTTTTTCATTTTTTTGTTGTTGTCTTGTTTTTGTGAGATTGATTGAAATTATTGTTTTACACGATAAATTTTGTGTTTCTCTTTGAAATGAGAAAGAAATCTCTTTCCATGCGGAAATTCTCTTTTTTTTTCTCTTTCCATGTGGGAGTCGAGTGGAGAATCCAGAACTTTTCGTAACCGGACCACAATGAAGGTCAAAACTAATTATAAGATGGTTTGGGGAATTGAATGGAAACAACGGAAACAAAATTCATTTCCGGGACCGTTACAAAACTCTAAAAAAAGAAAAGAAATCTGAAAATTGATTTGCTAGACGGTTTGCTTTAGTTGAATTGATGAAATCAACTGCTCTGATTTTGATGATAGCTTTCTTAGATAACATTAGACATGGGCAGCGGGTCGGGTCGGGTCGGATCGGGTCAGGTCAAAAGTGACCCGCTGACCCGACCCGGCCGCCAAAACTCGAAAATGGACATGTCTAGATAACATCTTTGTATTTCTACTTACTTAGAGTTTTAATTGAAAGCAATTATAACTAGTTCTTGATTTTTCTTGAGCAGTTCTTGAGCAGATTAGTGTCAGTTTGTACATTTTACCAAGCTCATTCAATTCAGGATTTATTTATGTGAATTGCAATAAGCGAATCAATTTTATAAGGATTTCCTCTATATTCAAAACTCCTAATCAAAACTTTACAGTGGTAATAAATAAAAGAAATCAAAAGGAATTAGCGGACAAAGGGAGAGAGGCCAAAAGTGAGAAAGAGAGGTGGTAAAGGAGGCTGTTGTGAGTGGGACTCACTCATTTTCTTTTCCCCTTCTTCCATTTTCCTCTCTTCATCAACCATTGATCGATTTTCGGTTCTCACAGATCTTTCCTCTCAGCTTTCACACTAATTCCATTAGCTAGACTATTGTTTTTACTTCTCCTGTTAATGAACATATTGAGACTGGTGCTACTGCTTTTATTTAACGGTAAGTACATTTCATTTTACCAATTTCATTCAATTCATTGATTTCAGGCTTTATTTGTATAAATTGTAACAAATATGCGAATCAACTTTATGAGGATTTACTTTATTTTTACAACAAAAACGTTCGACCAGTGAAAAACGCGACGCAACCGGTTTTGGTGAAATTCGGCGCCGCGCTCATTCGAATCATTGATGTGGTATGTTTGTTATGGAAAATCGAACATTCTTATCAAAGATCATCAATCTTTTGTTACATCAGATTTTAATGGCTTGAGTTTTGGAAAGTTGTAAATCTTAAAAACAAGACTAAGCTTTGATTTTGTTTTTTTTAAAACTTCTTGGTCAGTGAAAGTTTATCTAGACTTTTCTACAGAAAAAGCAAAGTTTAATTCAATTAATCCCTTCTTTTCATTAACGCATTTCTTCTGACAAAAAGCAAAAGTCTCTCCGGGTGGTCGATCTTTGATACAACATTTGTAGTCCATTTGCAAATCAAAACAATCTTCTTCTTCTACACATTTTATTCGAAGTCTAGGTGGTGTAATAGTTGTCTCATTTGTCGTAGTTGTAGAATTGGAGGGTGGTGATGTTGTTGTTGTATTTGACGATGAATGAGTAGTGTCATTTGAATCCATTGTAAGAGTTGTTGTAGCTGATGATATTGTGCCATTTATACTCATTTTAAGAGTTTTAGTATTTGAAGGAAGCACTGATGTCGTTAAATGTGAGAGTGTCGTTGGATTTGACGGTGAATGAGTAGTGGCTACATTTGAAGTACTATTAGATGTACTATTAGATGTTGATAGTGTCATTGTTGTTGGAAAAGAGACCAAAATGGAGTTAGAATTAGATGCCTTCATTGTTGTTGTTGATAGTGTCACCTAATATCAAAACTATTTAAATATCATCATCTACAGCGTTCAGTATTTACGGCGACTTCTAGATTAGTGGATTAGCTCTCTAGTTCAACTTTACTGTTAAGTGTTATATAAGATATTGAAGCCCTTAATCTTGGCTACATTTATCTATTAAAAGTTTTCCGATTTGAGATCTACAACTCATTTTACAAGCCTTTGAATGAGTTGATCCCTCTCTGCCATTTTTGGCGATTTTCTTCAATAATTCTTCAATCAGAAAGAACCTCTTTACATTAAATTTGTGAAATTTTATTTAAAAATTATTTCTAATAAATTTACAGCAATATAACAAGGAAAATATATGAAATAAACATCGAAAAACACTCAATTTTCACTTTTTTCCCTTGCAACACCAAAGAAACTTGATTTCAACTCAAATTTGAGTAAAATGTTTTGGTCAAAAACAGCTCTTAATGTTATTAAATCATGTTAAATAATATTTTAGCATAAAATAAATATCAAAAAAACTTTTTCTGACAATTTATTATAATGAAAATCGTCAAAAATGGCAGCGTGCCGGAGAGGGATCAACTAGTACTCATTCAAAGGCTTGTAAAATCAATTCTATATCATCAATCGGGAAACTTTTAAGAGATAAATGTAGCCAAGATTATGGGCTTCAATATTTTATATAACTCTTAACAGTAAAGTTGAACTTGGGAGCTAATCTATAAAAAAGAAGTCGCTGTAAATACTGAATATCGTGGATAAAGTACTAACTTTGCCATGCCAGCATTTTGTCTTTTTAAAATTAGATAAAAGTGTATAGATTGAATAGAATTAGGCAATATTACTGTAATTTTAAAATTTCAAAAGTTTGCATTGTAGTATCCATACTAAACCAAGAGATCAAGGTCTTAAGAGCCTTAAGAGAGTAAGAGATATCCCTTGTCTAAGCCTAAGTCTAAATTCAATATTTCAATTCAGCTAACTTTAAAGAATACCTGAACTCAGATGAATTACTATTTCAATATTAACTCTTAAACTTTCCCTTGCACTATAAAACTGTCAACCTTTGGCAAATCCTATGCAAATCTTATTAAATCTTAAACTCACATTCTCTCCGTTGACATCCAAAAATACAATCCACACAGCAGCTATCAAATATTTCATAGCTATATTTATCTAATTCGTTTTCGCCAAAATTTCCTGATTAGATATAAGAATTTTTTCCGTGGTTCGTTTAAGAATAATGGCATGCAGTTAATAGTTTATAGCATCAAAAGAGTTTATAGCATCGTTTTTTGATTGAGATGTAAAGGAAAGGAGAAATGAGTCAGAAAGAATGAATCGAAAAAATTGCTCCTTTCCATTTTTCCCGTCTTGAATATTTATTTCTGCCAATAAGCATATCGATTTCGGTAGCCGCCGCTTGAATGTCCCGCCATTTCACCACGATTGTACTCATCATCACCTGTGCCAACTGAAAAAGAGGATTAGTTATGCTTAAGACTTAGAATTTAATAGTAGACGCTTTGATAGAAGAAGATTTTAGGCAGAAGATATCTAGAAGAAGATAGAG
>CAUEEP010000150.1:0-15604 GCA_958450365.1 Mesorhabditis belari
TTCCCTAAGAGAAACATGTCAAAAGAGCAAGAATTGATTTGGCGAAAGGCGATTTTTGTTAAAGAATTAGCAAAAATTTAGTGATTCCATTTATTCCTTTTTTTTCGTGCAGGAAAATATTCATACAAAAATGCATAAAAAATAAGAATACGCAAAGTAAGCAAGACTTTTCAAAAGAATCATTAAATTAGAAAATTGACTAAGAATTTTCTAAAAAGAATCAGATAGAATCAGTTAATATATTTCAAGTCAAAGTTTTCACAATCAATCACTTTCGCAATCTCTATCAAAATCTTCAATTAGATTCCCTTGATAGTCCCACACCCAATAATTGCCTTCCTTTTTTGAATTGACAACCAAATATCTTCGTTCTTCTTCGGGTGTTTCATTCAAAAATTGCCGAAGCTTCTGACCATTCATGTACATCCGTACGTAACATCCGAGCAATGGATGCAAACAGGGAACATTAGGCCCATTGAAATATTCATCAGAAAAATCCAAAAGTGTTATGTATTGAATTGAACGATCACATTCAGAATTGATCACTTGCAGTAAGATTATTGGATCAAAGTTCGATTTGTAATTTGTAATATTTTTGAATTTCCAAATAACTCCATCGACACCACCTAGAAATTTCATCCAATTTGACAAATAATTGTTTTGTCTTTCTGATGAACAAGAATAATAGGGGCTCTCGAGATATCCGTCATCCAAAACTTGTATTTTAATGTCGCATTTTGGATGATGATTGCATTGAATTCTTGGTGGATTAGTCAATTGGAAAAGATATCCATCAATTGGGAGATTCTTTTCAACTTTTTGAGTAATTTTTGAAGTTTGACTTCTTGATAAACAAAAACTTTGTTTCATTGTCAGAGAGAATCGCTTCTGAATTTTCAATTTTATCCTTTCCAATAACTCAATAAATTCCGTCCTCTTAATAATGAAATCATCAAAATAATGCAACTCGTCGCTGACAAAATGGATAACGGATTTGTTCTCAAAAGGCCGTTCAGGATCTGAACGCAAATGTCTGTCAAACGACTTATTCAAAAATTCGTTTCCCAAACAGCGATCAGCGACCAAAATCCATTCCTCGCCTGTTTTTATTGAAAAAAAACATTTGAATTTCAAATTTGAAAATTGAAGGTCTGTTTTCGCTATTTCCAATTAATCGATCCAAGCATTTTTCCTTCCCAAAATAATAACTAATATGAAAAATTTTGTCGACTCACTCACTTTCAAATAGTTCCTACCATAACTCCTCAAATGCAACCTAAGAAATGTGACTTTAGAGCTTTTGACTTCCAACAACATTCCCTTTGAAATATTTGCCTAAGATTCATTTCATCGAACTTTTTCTCAGGGTTAACTTTGTGAAACGAATATTCATGAAAATATTTATAATTTTTGTTTAGTGCATCCACAATAATATTCTCAATTTCGCTGATAAAATCCATTTTTTTCGTGATTCGATATCTCATTGAATCTTTTGATAAATTTTCGTGTAAACCTATCATCCTAGGAGAATAAAATTTTTTAATTAGCTTGTCGGCATGTTCTTCACAAGGTTCAGACCCGAATTCAATAGAAATCGGATTGTTGGAGGTAACAAGAATGAGTTCTCGATTTTTCAAATGGTTAAAACCGATTGGTAGAATAAGCTCTTGTTGATTTTTATCGATGGTTGGATAACCATCATTGGAATCATTAAAGTTATTGATCTAAAAGAGACAATTGTTTGAAAACTTTGCTTTAATCTTGCACTAACACTCACCTCTTAAACTCTTTGAGCTGTTTTAGAATTTCTTCGATATTTGGTCGTTTTGAGCGGGCAAAATCGCAACAACTAAATTTTGTGTTATAACAAGGTGTTATAAAATAAAAAGGCATAACTAACAAGTTGTTAAATGGGGAAACTACAGGGTGTTCCACAATTACTGATACCCCGACCCCTCATGATAAAAGCATTTAAATTGTCCAACGCGAGCGATTTATTGACTGTTTTTGAAGTTTTTCTTGTTTTAAACTTGTTTTCATTTAATAATATTTAAAAAATTGTCCTTTTTAAAAATGGCCAAGCCCTCCAGCTTTCGCGACTTGATCATTTCTTTTCACAAGAAAGGTATTCCGGCACGGTCGATCCATCAACGACTGGGAGTGACAAAACAACTTGTTTTGCGAACGATGCAAACGTTTTAAGTCTCTTGGAACAAATCAGGATCGAAAGGGACGTGGAAGACGTGTAACTTCGGCTGGTAAGACTGTTAGCATCAAGAACGTTCGCGAGAGAATAAGGCGCAACCCGGAGAGAGATCTGTTCGTCAAATGGCTCGTGAAATGAAGTTCCTGTGACTTCGATGCATCGAATCGTTCGAAAAACGCTTAGGGATGAAAGCTTTCAAGAAAAACAAGTGTCACGGAATTACCGATGCTACAAAACTTAAGAGAGAACAGCGTTGTACCCAACTTCTTGCTCGGTTTCCTGGAAAAGCTCACCGAAGGATTCTTTTCACCGATGAGAAAAAATTTACGGTCCAGCAAGTGTTGAACAAGCAAAACGATCGAATTTACGGCATTTCTAATCCACAAAAATCCAGTTTCGCATTCTCTTCATCCGACTCTCGGTGATGGATCTCCCTACTTACGTGCCACGGTCGACGACTTCCCGAAGCGCCTTCAGCTCTGTATCAACGCGAAAGGAGGACATATCCAATAATTGTTGTCTTTCCATTACTTTACTATCTAATTTGTTAAAAATAAAAGTTTCCATCACAAGTTTTCTACTAAAAAGTTTTTCAAGCATAGTTATCAGGTATGTCATTAATTGTGGAACACCCTGTATTTACCTTTCCACAATTTCTCCAATTTCCCGAAAACATTTTGGCGGATCTAATCTCTTTAGTTTTCCAAGAAAAACATCAAGAGTGAAAAGTCCATAATCAAATTTTCCCTTCATTTTCCATATTCAGCAAGGCCTAGTCTAAAATAAAATAAAAAATATTTAACCAATTTTCACCAAATACCTTCTTTCAATGAGTTGCCATATGACCAAACCAAGTGCATAAACATCATTTCGAGATGAGGCCTGAAACTGTGAAATATTATCTTCTTATTAGTTTGATCTTGGCATTCAAATACTTTTCATAGTCTATTTTGTGTACCTTTCTGCTCTGATCCAACAATTCTTCGCTTGTCATGCTTGAATCAAGGTTGTGGAGGGTTGCGATATCGAATTGTTCCAACATCAAAAGTTCCAGTACATGTTTGATCAATTTCTCGTGTTGTCCCAAAATCTCCAAGTTTCACAATGAAATCTTTTGTGACAAAAATGCTGAAAGCGAGAATAATAAAAGCAAAACAATTCAATCATTCAATCACGAACTTTTCCGTTTTGATATCACGGTGAATGATCTGTTTTGTTTTAAACATGTAATCCAAGGCATCAAAGAGATTTTCTGACCAAATAGTCACATTTTTCATCGAATAGAGAATAGTGGAATTGAAAATAACTATAAATCGAAATTTTCTGAAAAAAAAGTCCAAATTTACGTTTTCTCAGTGTCCCCATTTCACAATATTCAGTCAATATCCCAAATTGAAGTCGTTGATATTTTAGAACTTCTTGTCCACCAAATGTTTTGATAATATTTGGATGGTCTAATTTAACCAAAACATCACATTCTTTTTTGAAATCTGCCAAAAGATCATCATATTTCGAAGTGTTCCGTCTGTATTTCAGAGTTTTCACGGCAGTTTGCCTAAATTGAAGACATTAGATCCAAAAAAACAAAAAGTTGATTGTACAAAAAGTACAATCATATTCCAATTTCAAAGCAAGAAAAATTTCGTTCTAAATTTTTCATGGATTTTTTTAAAATTGCAATTTTCTATCATAAAAATGTTTACCTATCTATTGGGTTGGGGAGAATGAGTCGGCGCCAAACTTTAAAGGGACTTTTTGCACACATAAAGCCTTCTTTAAACATACGTTTGGTTTCATCAAAAGGATCCACTATTTCTCTACAAAATGACTTTTGAGAGATTCCACAAAGCTTTTCTTTCGTGGAGTTTATGAACTTCCAAACGCAGCTGGTTAAAATGACAAAGAGTCCGACTCATCATTTGAACAGTTTCTTTCACATAAACCTTCTTTGGTGTTTATATAAAAAAGATAGAGCACATTCAATTACTTAAGTTGCCAAATTTGCAGGAAGATCCCACCAATGGTTTTTTCTAGATGACAGTTTGTAGTTTTTGTGAAAAAATGGCTTTTTCTTGAGCGGAGGCGCTGTTTGAATTTTCTTTTAAATGTCATTTTGTAGAGAATTAGTTAACCATTCTACTCATATCAAACGCATATTATTTGACGAAGTCGAATAGAAGTTTTAGACATTTTTTTCATTTTCGGCGCCGACTCATTCTCCCCAACCCAATATCTCAACTAAATGAACATCACAAAATGATCCTTGACTAGAAATTCGGCTTTTGATAAATCGATCTCATAGATCTCATCCATTAGCAAAGGTCTTCAAAGGAACTAAATGATTACTTCAACTTTAAATAAATCAAAAATTTCAAGTAAACAAAAAGACATCAATAACGAGACCCAATAATTAAAAGCTCTGTGAGCGGTTTTTTTAGAGCAAAAGCCTGATTTGACGAGAAGCGATAAGGAATTATTTTCAATTTCCTTTCCAAGTAATATTTTTGTTTACGCCAACACCAAAAATTGCTGAAATCAAAATAGGAATTAGAAGTTGCTCAATTTCTTTTTGCATGAAGAAAATGTCGGTGTAACAAATGATTTGATTCTTTAATTCAATAATAGTAAGGATAATGGTTAGGATAAATATGAGTTTATATGTTGCGTCTGATCCAGGGTTCCGTCTGACCAGGGTTCCGTCTGATCCAGGATTCCGTCTGATCCAGGATTCCGTCTGATCCAGGGTTCCGTCTGATCCAGGATTGATCCCAGATCGGGCGTTCGATCTAGATTAAAATGTAAATTTTTGTAAAATTTATTTTTCTTAACACCTGGACAACCTATAGTTCTGTCCAAATTAGTCATTTTTAATAAAAGTCCCCACTTGAAGCAGTTTTTGAAGGAAGATTTAGATTACTATTTCGTACTCAATTAGTTCCTTTTTCGTTTTATTTTTCAATCTTCTGTAAATTATTTAAATATCTTTGCTGGATTTTTTCTAGACGAGAGATATCAACTTGTGTATGTGGAAACCAAACTATAGATGCATACTCTAGAATGGGTCTAATCTAATTGACGAAACACTTTCTATAAGTGTCGATTTTCGGATAACAATTTGCTTTTAGGATACGACTAGAGACGAAAAAAACCTTTACGGCATATAATTTCAATATGTTTTGAGAAATTTAAAGGTGGGGAAATATGGACTCCAAGATCTCTGATATAATTCTCTTTGCCAATTCTGTTTAATGGTGCAGAATTAATTTTCAGCGGGAAAATAGCATTTCCGGTGGAGAAATGAAGGGACTTCGTAGACGCTAAAGCTAATTTCCAATTATGGGACCATTTTTCAACCAGATCAATATCTGACATGGCGTCTCTTAAAGAAGCAGGCTTAGCGGCTTCATCTTTGATGGGGATTTTAAAGGTTAGATAACGCGTCATCAGCATAAAGCCAGATAGATGAGTCCCTAGATGAAAAATTTAATTCAGCTAAAGCATTAATGCAAATTGTAAAAAGTATAGTACCCAGAATACTTCCTTGGGGTACACCGCTAGAGCAATTAAAGGATGGGGAGAGAGAAACGTTTAGAAGAACTTTGGAAGTTCGCTGAGTAAGGAAACTTTCAATAACTGAAATCATCGAGGGGCAGATTTTATATGTATGTATTAGGGTGGTGCAAAAGAAACTGCCGATGGGTATCAGCTCTCATTTATCAGAAACGAGCGATGCTAACGGCATTATTTTTTTTAAATGTTTTGTTCGCATATTTGTTTGCTATTTATTTCGACATTTGAATTTTTTGGTTGTTGTTTATTTTATTTAAAAATGCTTATTTTTTATTTAGATCATGGTCGAGCAAAAGTTTGTGCTACGAGCAGCATTACTGTTTAACTTCAAAAATGGAAAGTCTGCTGCCGAATAGCATCGTTCTCTCTGTGCTGCTTTCGGAGATGGCAGTTTGTCTCTCAGACAGTGTCAGACTTGGTTTCAACGATTCCGAGAGGGAGACGAGACTTTGGAAGATTACGAGCACGGTTCGAGGCCAGAAGTCGTGAACGAAGCCAAGCTGAGGGACGTTATTCAGGCCGATCCATGCCAAATAAAGGGAAAGATGGGGATGAGAACCGACCGAAATTTGATAAGGATGACTACGTGTACTTCTAGAAATATGAAGCTTCTTTTAAACAATGACACTTTCCCAACTTAAAGAAATAGACAAAACTCTCGATAGAGACCTGTTATTCTAAAAGATTCTTGAAAAGTTTGTTCAAATACTTTTTTTGACTAGTTTTCACACACAAACAAATGTATATTTTCAAATTTTCGCTTAACTAAATGCTTAAATGGCTCGTTTCCGTTCTTAACAATGAATGATTCTGTTTTTTAAATGTAAACTTTATTACACACAACTTTGCCAATATCAATCAGTGACTCTAACTTTGATATTGAAAATTTGAGACATAAAATCAGTTATGATAATAAAATGCTCGCTTGCTTGCTCGCTCGCGTAAATTAGATTAATATAAAAACTAAGAAAACTTTTTAAATCAAGTTTTTATAAAGAGAATTTTAACTTCTAGAGTTCCAAAGCCAAGAATTAGTTTTCTAATGTTTTCTGCAAATTTTCTTATGGAAAATGTTGTCGTCTATGAAAAGGTAAAAAGTTTGCATTTTGCGCGGTCAATCGTTTTGCGTGGTCAATCGTTTTGCGTGGTCAATCGTCTTGTGCGGTCAATCGTTTGGCGCAACCGCGGCCCTTTTTGCGGTGCGAGCAGTTATTAGGTCACCCGCCTCGAAGCCTAATAACAGAACGACATGGCTGAGTGGTTAGTGAAAATTGCTTGCTTTCTTGCTTGCTCGCTTAAATTAGATTAATATAAAAACAAAGAAAAGTTTTTATAAAGAGAATTTTAACTTCTAGAATTCCAAAGCCAGCCTTTGGTTTCTAATGTTTACTGGAATTTTCGTATAAGGACTGTTGTCGTCTATGAAAGCGTAAGGTCTTTCATAAAAACGGGGTTTTGGTGAAAGAGTGGAGAATATCGAGGCATTGGACTCTTGCAAAGCATCGTCACCTCTTTTGGATTTTTTTTTGAATACAGTTTTCGGTATTTACAAACAATGTACATTTTCAATTTTTCATTATTCTACCACTTTTAAATAATACCGTTTCCATTCTTAACAATGAATGATTCAGTTTTTAAATCAAACTTTATTTGGACAACTTTGCAATATCAATCAGTAATTTTCCTTTGATATTGAAATTTGAACATCAAATCAATGCCGATAATACTTTCATCAACAATTGTTTTAAAATAAATCGAAAATTTACCTCCACCCCCCCGCTTGAATTAGATTAACCTGGCACTAAGAAAACTGAAAACAATAAGCTAAGGTCCCATCCCGCCACAAAACGTTTTGACGATATTTTTTAATTGCTCCTCAACCCCTGAAACTTCTAAATTCAAAAAAGCAAGTGTTTTCTAATGTTCTTTCTGCGAAATTTCCCCGGGGAAATGCTCTCATCCATGAGCGGGGAAAATTTCATCTTTTCCCCCCCCCCAGGATTTCTTTGAAAAATTGAGAATATCTAGGCATGGACTCTTGCCTAAACTTGTCGTCTCTTTAGACCAGACAAACTGGACCGTCGATCATCAGATTCTATAAAGATTCTACTAAAAGACTCCAGTTCCATTTCTCATCTATTTATGTTTTAATGCGTTTTCTAAAATCTACCAACTTTTGAACGCTTTCCCGTAATCCTGCCTTTAGTTTTTTATGTGTCCCTTTCGTTGAATGCTTTCCCTGACACAATTGTGGTAAATTGAAACAAAACCCAAAGACGAGACTACCTTCAATTTTGAAGTATCACCAATCTTTTCGTTTCCTAAAGCATTTAAAAGAAAACTTTTACCTTAAAGTTTAGAAAAGTCGCTTTTGAATGTCGCTAAATCGTCTTTCCATCATTTTTGTTTAAGCTTCTTGCTGATTATTGCGAGTTTCCCAAGTAAAATCTGGGCAAAGATTCTCAACAATTTCCCTTTGAAGTGGTAACAACTGTCACCCATAGATAAAAATCGATGCTACTATCCAAGTGGTCCCTCAATGCAGTAAAATGCTCGGGTTTGGGCAAAAAAAAATTCTTTAAAATTCTTCAAGAAATCATCGATGTACTCAAGAATGATGATTCCACCCTGAATACTCCAATAGTACCCCACCCTCGTACAGTCCGTAGTCGCAGAAGTTTTATATTTTTTCATTTTTTTTCGAACCACCCGTACTTTTAAAAAATGCGTCTTTGGTATCTATAAAAATAGCCCTGAATTTCAGCTATTTTTGATACCTAAACCCAATGTGTAGCATAAACCAGTGTCGAGAAAATCGTTCAAACTGAACTACGCAACGCTCCTTTTCGTCATTGTGGGGTGGTACCCCAATATTGACGAAATCTTCCCAAAACTAAATCCAATCTTTTACAGCGTGAAGATGGAGATGTGAAAGAAAACACATTGATACTTGCTGTCAAAGCAATATGGATATCGACGTGGATGGTGTTGCTGTCACAAAAATATGCACCTGTGTGTTGGAGGGAAAAATCCAAGAAGAAAAGCTAGATCGTTTTTTGAATAAAGATGCTTTCTTTTTCGCGAATTTTAACATAAGATTTATGTTGAGTAAAGAAAAGATTTGACTTAAATGAAGTTCGGTTCCATAACAAACTCATAAAAAGTGAATTTCTTACAAAAATACGGAGGACTTAATTGTCAGAACAACATGACCAAGAGTTGACGAACAACAAGAATAGTGTATTTTGGATAAATCTTCCCTAGTTCCTTCTAAGGACTGAAATTGGCCCACAATTAAGCATCCCACTCCCGAGAGCCTAGTTGCCCAAAATTTGATGTCGTTTTGCATTAGTCAATCTTTTGCGCCGGTCGATTGTTTGCGCGATCAATCGTTTTGCCCGTCAATCACCTTCACAACGTCGCAACCACGGCCGCTTTCCGGAACAGTTATTAAGGCACCCGCATCAGAGGCTGATAACGAAACATTTTAGCCGAGTGGTTAGCGCGCCCGTCTCTAAGGCTACCACCGGGGTGAAGGCTCGGGTTTCGACTCTTGAACCGGTTCTCAAATTTTCGAATGTTTTCGCAAACACTGAATTCGGCTTGGTAGAGGCCTTGGTGAAATAAACCAACGTTGAACCGCTGATGAGCCGCCGTGACGGGCCTTTCACTCCGTATTCCCAGAAATTTTTGGCTCAATTTTTGCACCTTCATTCGTTGTATTTCCGCTAGAAATTCTCAAGTTTAAACTCTAAACAAATGACGCTTAAGCCTTATAAAACTCTTTATCGAACTCTGACCTTGAGTTGAATAGAAGATCTCGTTGACAACTAAAGACTGATCCTCAGATCACAATTTGCTCTTTGATTTCCCTCTTCAAAATTTCGTCTCCTTTCGTGCGAGTGTTGCAAAAAAAGCAAGTTTCTTTTCAATGGCAACCTCTTCACTCCCCTCTCTTTATCCATTAAGAGACTCTCGGATCTTTTCGATGTTCCGGTGACAAAAAAAGGCGTTGAACTCTGGATCAAGCCTTGTACAACTCGCAAAATATCATTTTATGCAAATGTTTCGCTTATTGCTTTGCTATTTTTCGATTTTAAATATTCTTGATGCTCGTGAATCACTTCTAAACGAAATCTTGCCATTATCTGAAGCCCTTCGACCGCCGCATTATATAGGACCCGTGGTAATACCGAATTTTGAGGCTATATTTTCACCTGTATATGTTTTGAACAATACGCATTCGTTTTAAACTCACGCAAATAATCCATATTTGAATTTTTATGCTAAATTTACATTCAAATTTTGTTAATGCAATGAGTTTTCATTTAGTTAAAAAATGCTACCGGTTTTAACGCAATTCTCATCTCAAAAACGATGTCACAAACAACGCTTCTAACACTTTGCGATTTGCTTAGACAACAAAGAGGACTTCCACAGAAGAATCTTGAAGTTGGAAAAGATAAAAAGTAAGGGAAATGTTCAGAATAATGAGTTAAAGTACTTAACTCTGAATCTTGAAGTTGGAAAAGATAAAAAGTAAGGGTAATGAGCAGAATAATGAGTTAAAGTACTTTATTCTAAATCTAGAAGTTGGAAAGAATAGAAAGCAAGGGAAATGTTTAGAACAATGAGTTAATGTCCTTAATTCCGGAGCTAGAAATTGGAAAGAATAAAAGTAAGGGTAATGTTCAGAATGATGAGTTAATTTACTTAATTTTAGCCTTTGTATGAAGCAAATTGGTATCATCAAGTCCCCATCAAAAAATCTCAAATGGATAATCAACGGAAATAGTCCAGCGTTGATCGTCGTTCGAGGATCCGATTGAGGAGATTTGTTTCCAATGTATGCATATCTGTAGCAAGGGAGTGTTTCGATCAAATGATAGAGTTCATTTAAAACTCTATCTAGAGAGAAACACCTTTGTCCAAGAAAAATGAGCATTCATCGATTTGCAAAATGGACAAATCAGTTATTGTTTGAAATGGTGATGAATGAGAAAGATAGATACAACGCTGTTCTTGGACATATCCAGCCATCATTTTGGTTTCCTTTTCCCCTTTTCTCTAGCAAAAATCACGTTTTTTAAGGTTCACTTACGAAAATGGAGAGTCTTTGCCTGATGGCAATGTGGATTTCGTTTTTCAGTCATCGGATCGAAAAACGACCGCCAAACAATTTGAGAAGATTTTTGTGAAGAGAGGTGTACCGCCTAGTGTAGCGCAACGGGTAAACAATTTGATGGAATTCATTTGAAGTGTACATTGATTAGAAAATGTACATATAGATTGGATGGGAAGAAGAGTTTTGTAATGTTTCCTAGGTAACCGAGCCGCATTCGAAAGCGCTTTATCAGCTCGAAACGGGGAAAGCGCGGTCAAGGAATGCAATCGAAATATGGACTTCTCAAGTATTAAACAATTACAAGAAACACTTATATTTTAGGTATTGGAAGAAAAGAGACTTTGATTTATGTCTTGAGAAATTATTATAATGATTATCGATTGTTGAAGTTGGAGTTGAAGCCACAATTGCTTGCTGCTTTGAAAAGACATCGGATAAAATTACCTGATCAACTAATGCCAACAATCAATGGTGGAGCTGTTTTAGAGGTTTGAAATCTACAAAAACATGGCAATAATTCGCTATGGAAAATATTCGATTTTGTTTTCAGGATGATTGCATGGGTTCCCGTTTGAGTGCAGCGCCCGAAAGTCGATACCGAGATACTATTGCGATCTCTGAATTTATTTTGAATTTTAATTATTGTAATTCATGAAATTCTTCCAATATTTCTTTTTATATAAATTGATAAAGCAAACAAGTGGAAGAAATGAATTAACAATCTTGTAGTAATTATTTTGGTCTGATAATCGATTCTTGTTGTTTACCTAGCCTTACAAGAAAGTTACAATAAAACTTATATTTTAGGTATTGAAAAGAAAAGACTTTGATTTATGTCTTGGGAATTGTATAATGATTATCGATTGTTGAAGTTGGAGTTAAGCCTGATGCTGCTTGCAAAGGAATCAAATTACCCTGATCAACTAATGTTAACAATCAATGCTGGAGCTGTTTTAGAGTTTGAAATTTACAAAACATAGTAATCCTTTACAAATTGCTCTTTAATACCTGTACAAAATAACATTTTTTCTTCAGAGATGATACATAGGGATTCCCCGTTAGGTTGGTGGGAATAAAATATCAGACAATAGAAAATTACAAGACATTAAAAGTATTATCGATTTTAAATAGACCGAAACGGACTGAAATCTTTGGTGAATTACCAATCGATTCTCAAACTCGTGGTAGAAATATATCTTTCTCACCTGAAGTCATTTTCAGAACAAAAGAAGAATTCCTATGTAATGACTGGCGAGGTGTTCTTTTGTGAAACTGCGTAATCGCTCTCCATCTGGCCATGATGGCTCGTGTAGGGAAGCCTCCTTTTTGGATCTTAATAAAGGACAGAGCGACTGAGTTGGCTTGGTTGCTTTCCGCTCAAATACCTCGGATCTATTGGTTGGTGGTGAAAATTACTGGGACTTTGAACTAAATTTATTCAACATACCAATTCATTCCAAATAATTCGTATTATTGACGACCCCTACCCATTTACACAGACAGTTGCAGTTCCTCTTTCGTAGTAGAATTTGGTTTGTGTGTGAGACAAGTGTGAGACTCAAAAATGGAGGACTGTGGAGAAGTTTGAACGCCTATTTCAAAAGAAACCCATTTTTTTGTCAATAAAAAGTTGTAGAGAATCAAAAATAGGGCTTATAAGCAAATTTTCCAAAAAGATACATTTAGTAGTTTCGCTTAAAATGCAAGTTTTGTTCAAGTTTTGTGAAAATTCGTAAATTGGCATTTGTGAAAACCAGTTTTGAGATCGTTGCCGGAATTTAGATATAAAGCCCGATTTTTGATTCTCTACAACTTTTCCATTGACGCAAATAATTTCTTTAGAAAAATCTCAATTTATCTTTTATGACAATAGCCGCATTTTTCAATTCACCAACCCATGTACACTAAATTTGGCTGCCCTCGTCCAATTAACAAAATCGCCTTTCGAAGACGGTACAGAAAAGCCTCAACAGGCGAATCAGTCTAAAAGCATTGAGCTATGTAATAGCTTATATGATTGGAATTTCAACTTTACTTGAATGCTATTACCTTTTTTAATGACTAACCAGGTGTTCTTTCGGCAATTTATTCATGAGCAACTCAACCCATCAACTCTATTTCATTTCGAATCACCGAAATGCTTCCGAAAACTTTTTAGCGTCGTTCATCACATCAATTTTGTGATAGATAACAGGTTTATAAGCTTATAAAAAAGTCACGAGAAAAACTTTGAGAGTTGCAAAGTCGCACAAATCATTGAAATTCGATTGGACTTTACTCCTCAATGATGCTTCCGATTCTTGATTGGTCGGCTGATAAACTTGTTTTTCTAAAAATCTACTAAATATCTAAATTTGTTAGTTGTTTTAAAAATAAACTTCTTTAACAATATTAACAGAATCAATCATTTTTCAGGATTTCTCTTCCCTTGTCACCATTTCAGCTAATTACAATACGAATTCGTTGTGCGATTCTCAATCATTGCTACTCCTTTCTCAGCTTTTTATGGTTTCAACTTTCAAGGTGGTCTTGAAACTTAATATTGAATTTTAACAATCAGAACCAGAAATTCATTCGGGTACTCTTCCAACTTTTTGGGAATGCGCGAAACTTTGGTCAGTTCAGAAATCAAGGAATTACAATTCAACCGAAAAATCTGCAAGTGAGAAAACATACGGGAATACTGTAATAGTACCCCACCCGCATAACGACGGTGCGGAGTGTTACGTAGTCTTAGCTTTGAACGAGTTTTTCTGGACACTGGTTTATGCTACAACGTGTTCTTAGGTATCAAAAAAATAACCCTGAATTTCAGCTATTTTTGATACCAAAGACGCAGTACTGAAAGTACGGGTGCTTTGAAAAAATGAAACACTAAAAACTTTTTATGACTACGCGACTGTACGAGGGCGGGTGGGGTACTATTACAGTATTTACGGTAAATGTTTCTTAAGCTTAAAAGTGATTGGTATTTAGTACTTATATTGGGCCGATAAGCCTTAATGACGGGTTTTTCTGGATGTTTTGAAGATGAACGTATTTTGTCGCTCAGGCACCATGAATAGCGCGCCGGTCTCCTGCCACACAAGCCAAGTTCGACCCTCGCATGCGACTTTAATTTTGCTTTTTCAAAATCCAAATGCACGCACAACTACATTGGAATTCCCCTATTCAAGGGCGGAAAATCTATGGAAAATGATCCTCTGAGGGTTATGAATAGCGCGCACAGACAGACAGAAAGACAAATGTCCCTTTATATATAGTATTAGGTTGCTCTGAACTAAATGAGCGTTTGCACTGCTTAACTCGCGAGGCCTCTATTTCCTCAAGTATTCTATCGTATTTCCAATGGTGTACAGATGCTCATCAATGGGTAGAATTTGAACATAGAAACTGTTGAGCAAGTTCACGCGTTGTTTGACATGAATGCGATTCGATTGTAGCCCCTTAAAATAACGTTGTCTACCGCTTGAGGTCGACCAGAGTGTTCATCATCCTCGAGACTTTCATCACCATTCCGAAAAGCGTTGGAACCAGGCTCGGCATCGGCTTTCGGACAAACATCATTCCTGAATGCTTTGACCAGCCCTCAATGGGATTCCGCTACTGTTTTGCCCAGTTTGAAGTCGCAAAGTATTTGAACTTGATGATTGAAGCGGCCATCAAAAGCTGAAGTCGTAGAGTAGGTAGAGGCGAAACTCGAGATATTTGAAGTCGGTCATCTAAAGCCGAAGTCGTAGAGCAGGCAGAGGCGAACTTGATATTTGTAGTCGGCCATCTAAAGCTGAAGTCGGGGAGTAGGCAGAGGCGAACTTGATATTTGAAGTCATTATCTAAAAGCTGAAGTCGTAGAGTAGGCAGAGGCGAACTTGATATTTAAAGTCGGCCATCTAAAGCTGAAGTCGCAGAGTAGGCAATACGCGAACTTGATATTTGGAAGTCGGCCATCTAAAGCTGAAGTCGTAGAGTAGGCAGAGGCGAACTTGATATTTGAAGTCGGCCATCTAAAGCTGAAGTCGTAGAGTAGGCAGAGGCGAAACCTTGATATTTGAAGTCGGCCATCTAAAGCTGAAGTCGTAGAGCAGGCAAGATGCGAACTTGATATTTGAAGTCGGTCATCTAGAGCTGTTGCCGTAGAGTGTGCAGACGCGAACCTGATATATTTGAAGTCAGTCATTTAAAGGAAGGTTACGATCTTAAAAATAAGAAATTATTCGTTTAAAAGATTCCAAATATGCACAAGATAACGTACTTTTAAATACAGAAAGACATGTTTTAAAAAGAGGCTTTAAAAAGCTTCTTCTCACAACAATAACTTTAGCAACGCTTGTTTATATCCGAACAATCTAATAAATACTAGTTTATACTGTTTTTTTTGCAAAAATCATTTCTAGTGTAGCCACTTCACTTTATGATTGCACAAGTGGGACACATTTCGATTACACTCGTTTGATGAGCATGGGGAGTAAACGCCTCAGGTTTGATCACTTCTGATAAAGTAGAATCTAATTTACAAAAAGAATTTAATCAAATTGTACTTAACAATTTCTATATCACCTTACAGATGCTCAAGATTACTTCACAGATCGGGCAGTTGGCGAATATCAATGCACTACCGGATATTCAAGTACTGTTTAGCTGTATTGGATTGAGGAAAGTCTTTTTTCCTTTTCGTACTTTTGCTTAAACTTAACTGTTTAACA
>CAUEEP010000151.1:0-10381 GCA_958450365.1 Mesorhabditis belari
AAAACCGACCAAAACCAAAACAGACCAAAACCAAAACCAAAACAGACCAAAACCAAAACCAAAACCAAAACCAAAACACCAAAACAAACCAAAACCCAATTTGCATATAAATTAAGATGTAAATTTAAAATTGTAAAATGCAAATTTGCCTTTCACTTTTTCTCACTCCCCAAAATCTCGCGGCCGAAAAAAGGACCAAAACACGACCTCGAAATTTCGAAACAAAAAATAGCCTATGGGATAGATTTTTGGACGCTGATTTCAAATCTGCACACAGATTTTCGCTAGCTCCTCCCAATCGCGAGATATTGGCGAGTTTTGGTTAGTTTTGGTTTTGGTTTTGGTTTGGTTTTGGTTTTGTTATGGTTTTGGTTTTGGTTAGTTTTGGTTTTGGTTTTGGTTTTGGTTTTGGTTTTGGTTTGGTTTTGGTTACCGTAAATACTGTAATTGGACCCCACCCCTCTAATAGTACCCCCCCTCTAATAGTACCCCACCCTAGAGGGGGAGGGAAAAAATAATACCCCACCCCTCTAATAGTACCCCACCCCTCTAATAGTGCCCCACCCCCACCCAACGCGTAATTAAAAACAACGCTTTTAAAGCGGAAAATTTTCATGTATTTTCAGAAATCGTTTGTATTTTTAATTTTATTCCATAAATTTGTTGTTTTTAAATTTGGAGTGGCTACTTTGCGCCAAATTTTTTTGCGCAGCTCGCCATAAATTCCTTCTAAGTTGGCGAATCTTTATGATTGTAGATCTCAACAAGTGCAACAAAGTAACACCAAAATCATAAAGATTGGCCCACTTAGAAGACTGGAACCACTTAAAAGCCACTTGAACTCGGAGGGGATTGATATCGGTTTGGCTGAATGGATACGATTATCTGGAATGAAGCGGCTAATCGATTCGAAAAAGCTGAAATTTCTTTCAAAAGAAGCCATGGCTGGATGGAGTCGTTCTTGAGGCGCCACCAACTTTCTTTGAGGGCACCAACAACAACTTGTCAAAAGCTGCCGAGCGAATTTGTGAGGGCTATCGTCGAGCACATTCTGAGGCTGAACAAGACAATCAAAGAAGGCGACTACAAGCCCATTGTTGCTTGCGATGAGACGGCGGTTTGGCTGGATGCTTCGACAAGCAAGTGCGTCGAAGCGGTTGGAGCCAAAGAAGTTGGTGTTCTCACCCGCGGCTACGACAAGATGAATACATCCGTGATGCTCACTGCTCGTTCCGATGGGGAAAAGTTACGCCCTTTTGTCGTGGTGCCTCGAAAACGATGAACGAAAAAAATCGAGACAAAGTTCCAATCAAAGTTATTGCTCTGTTGGAAAGAGAAGAAAAGCAAGTGCTTCGATAATGAGATCAGGGCGGAATACTTGTAACGCTCTTTCGGTGGACTTATCTTTAATTATTATCTTTAATCTATTGTACAGGCGATGAGAAATGCTCGGACAGAGACAGAAATCAAGGGCCTCTTGGAGCCGCTCGCATCGACGGGATTTCAAGGACATCGAGGAATTGATGATCAAGAAAATGATGAATTCATTGATTCGGATGTTTCTATTGATTTCATTGTTAGTTGTTTTTGTTTCGTTTTGCTGTTAAATTTTCAAATGGCTAAAACCAATAAAAACTAAAGAAAAAGTTTGCTTTTGAACAAATTATTTGAATGTTTCCTGATTTGGTAACTCGAATAGTGGTGTAAAATAGTAACCCACCCTCTAATAGTGCCCCACCCTCTAATAGTACCCCACCCCAGAGGGGGAGGGAAAAAATAGTACCCCATGGGGTCCAATTACAGTATTTACGGTAAGTTTTGTTTTCCGAAGTCTAGTTTAAACGTTATTTTAACCTCAAAAACTTAAGATTTCAATTTTTGACACTTCAAATTCCGTTTTTGAGGTTTAGTTGATAAAAAAAGCTGACTTTTGAGAAGATGAAAGTGGTTTTTTTTTGAAAAAGAATAGAAGAACATCAAAGCAAAAAAATCTGGTATTTTTTAATAAAAAAAGTTTTCACATTGCCTACAAGAATGGACAAAGAACTCTGGCTGGCCTGGCTGGCTGGCTGGCTCTGGATGGACTCCTGACTGAGATTTGTGAAATCTTGCGACACAGTATAAACCACTTTAACAAAATGATAGACTTTGTAAGCTAAATGAGCGAAACAGGAAGAATTCTCATAAAAAAGTACACATTGCTGAAAGGCTACAGAAGTAAAGAAGCTGTTGTTTTGCATAATTTGTTACGGTAACGTTCAGAAATGTTTGACAGTCAGAGCTTCTGACAATTACCTAGAGCCTCTTCTACAATGTAGCTCATCTCAAAGAATCTAAAGTAAATTATTGGAGAAACAATTCCCGTATTAGTACATATATTAGGTCAGAAAGTCTTTTCGTCCAGAAAAACCAGAAAAAATTTTCGTTTCTTTTCATACTTCTGTTGAAAGATAACAAATTCACCAATTAACCTATGGTTTCCTTTAAATAAAAGTATTTCTTGTTCAATTTCCATCTTTTTAATTCAATCTTCGGTTCAATTACAAGCAAATCAACCGTGTTTTCCATCAAAAAAACCTATAAAAACCTTTACGAAGAAACTGGCTGAATGAATTTCTCTCAAAATTTAGCTATAAACCCAACTTTTTATGCTCTATCTTTTATCTATTGACACCAAGATAGGTTTTCTTAGCTAAATTGTCTAAAACGAATCATCGAGCTAGGTTTTGACTACTCGATTTTAGACTCTCAAAAAAATCTAGACATAAAACATTTAAAACCTACTTTAATGTTATTTTGCAGAAAAATAAGTGGGCTTTTTAATGAAACAAACCGTAGTTCAATTGGTAAATTTGTTGGTTTTAAACGGAAGTACGAAGAAGAACGAAAAGACTTTCTGAAAAGCCTAATAACTTTCTTTAGCTCAGACTAAGCCAATCTAAAACGATATTTGATTTTAATGTTATTTTGCAGAATAATAATTGAGCTTTCTAAAGAAAAAAAGCTGTAGTTTGTAGGTGTGTTGGCAAATTCACCAATTAAATTGGTGAATTTGTTGGTTTGAAACAGAAGTATGAAAAGGAATGAAAAGACTTTCTGGAAAACCTAATAGAAAGCAAATTAGAAATTGTGTTTAAACTAGACAAAAATTTATTTATTTTTCAACGCGAAAGTCCCAAAAGGAAAAAAGACTTTCTGAACAGTCGAATACTATAGAAATAGCAGAAAGTAGATGAAGAAGAACTTTTTTTGTAAGCTAACAAATTTTGTTGTTCTAGACTTGAGAACTTCCGTCTGATATTATCTTCAAACTACCTCCACTCCTTTTTTTAGCTTATCCATGATGTAATGACAAAGAAGCCATAGAATATTCTAGCATTTACATAAAATCTTTGCTAAATGAACTTCCAGAAAAGGTAAATTGAGAAGAAAAATGAGAAATGAGAGAGAAAAAAATGAGAGAGCATCTTCAGAAAGATATCATTAGTAAATGAAACGTGAGAGATGAGAAATTTCTGTGAGAATCCGAGATTTCTCATGGGATTCACTTTTTAAATCAAACAAATTGAAATTTTCCTTAAAAAAAAGATACTTGAGTGAAAGTACACCACTAGAAAAGCGTAAACTTCATTTTCTTCGTTAGATTCTCTTTTTCGTCTTTTCTTTTGAGCTAATGAGCTCAACGAACACTGTTTTTTTGGGTAAAAGAAAGAAGATCTTGAGAAATTTGAACCGAAATAGGCAAAATATTTTTGTTGTTTGGGTATTTTGAGGGAAATGTTGGTTAGTTAGGATCATAAAAGAGAATTGAAGAAAGTTTTGAGAGTTTTGCAAAAAATTTTGGTGTTTGAACGATCAGTCGAAAGTAGTGGAAGCAAAAAATCAAGATTTATCAAGCCAAAGGCTAAAATTCTAGATTTTTTAGGATTTCAGAAATCAAGGTAAAAGAATTTACTAACAAGCGAAGGTCAACCGGGTGTGGTGGCCAAATGACACAAGCCATATACCATCCAACGCAGAATTTTACGCTGATTCTGAATCTGCTTTCAGTTTATTCTCAGGAGCACTTGGTCAAAAGTTATCAGCGTGTAAACTTTTGTTAGGATGAACTACGCGCTAGCGCGCTCGCACTGCGCCATCTGCTATAGCATGGCCGAGTGGTTAACGCGCGTGTCTCTCAAAAGAACGAAAGAGAGAGATCGCGGGCTCGACTCCTCTTGCCGGCAATTCTTTTGCTTTTTGTTGCGGAGCAGCAGCGAAGCTTCGGGTTTTAATATAATACAATATCCAATTAGCTCTTTATATTCTTTGAAGTACTTTGTGCTGAATATATCGAAACACAGCTTTTCTAGGCACGTCAAACTCGCAATCAAGGATGTAAACTCGTTATCCAACATCCAATCCAATAAAACCTACTTACAAGGGAATATCAACCGGGTATGCTGACCAAAAGACATAAGCCATAAACTATCCAACGCAGAATTTTACGCTGATTCTGAATCTGCTTTCAGTTTATTCTCAGGAGCACTTGGTCAAAAGTTATCAGCGTGTAAACTTTTGTTAGGATGAACTACGATCGTACAAAGAACACCTAAACTATTCAAATTAATAAAAGCAAACGAAAAAGTTGAACTGCGGACTTGTGCTGAATATATCGAAACACAGCTTTTTTAGGCACGTCAAACTAGCAATCAAGGAGGTAAACTCGTTATCCAACATCCAATCTAATAAAACCTACTTACAAGAGAAGGTCAACCGGGTGTGGTGGCCAAATGACACGAGCCATATACCATCCAACGCAGAATTTTGCGCTGATTCTGAATCTGCTTTCCGTTTATTCTCAGGAGCACTTGCTCAAAAGTTATCAGCGCTCAAAGTTTTGTATGGAATTTTCAAAAACATTCCTCGATAGACAGATTTCCGCGGATCTGGTGGCCGAGTGGTAGTCAGTCGCCTCGAGTGGTAATGTTACATTACCAATCGAGGGTTTGCCTTGTATCAGTAGGATACAAGGCAAACCCTCTCGAGTTCGAGTCCGCGGGTTAACTGTTTCCTGCTTTTTGAGCGGTAAATGATCTCGATTTTAAATATTCAAATGATTATTTCATTTCATTTCATCATTTCAAATACTCTCCATCTTTTTCAAACTACTTCTCATAAAAATGTTTACTTTTAACCATTAACATTAAACAGAATTAGTAGTTGGCTTGGTTTTGGCTCGGGATTGGAACAAGGGCACAAGGAATTCAAAAATGCTCTTCAAATTGATCTAATTCAACTTGTTAATGGAATTAGATGTAAAAAGATTGTTTTGCTTAATAAAATTTGATGTTAATATTAAATATTGATATTGTAAATATTCTTAAACGCTTTCTTTTCCAAACAAACTTCCTTCCCATTTCCCTCCATTTTTGAAACATCATCAAATTTCAGCAGAATTTAAAATTAGCACAAAAAAACAAGAACTTTGCTCAAAAGTTGAACAAAATTTAGAATCAACTAGGGAATTCCATTGTAGTTTAGCGAGTTTTGATGGGAATTCCTTTCATTTCAAAGCTCAAGAGCTCACTTAATTCAGTGATCATTTAAAAATTCCGAAATTTAATCAAAATATCGAGTACTTACATTGTGAAATTGTAAATATCATCAAATCAAAGAAAATCAGATTTTTTTGATCAGAAATAGTTCAATCAAAGTTCAAGAAGTTTAGGAATCTTTTTGTAAAACTAAAAATCACCTGAAAGCAAAAAAAAAAGATTCAAAAACAAAAAGAAAATGAGAATTATTGAATCACGAGAATCGGAATTTGACCTCGAAAAAAGTTTGGGCATTTCCTCTTTCTGATAACAGATGTTTTAACTCTTCATTATGAGCCTTTTTTGAAGAGAATTTTAAAGGAAAATAGAAAAATAGCCGATCTGGAATGAAATTCACCTTTCCTTTCCTTTTCTTTCATTTCCTTTCCCGCTCATCTGCCTAATGAACGCTTTCCACGAGTCGCCTTTGACGATATCTTCCCTTTTTCAATTTTTGAAGAAAAAGACCAATAAAATTTCAAAGTCAAGCAATTCGATGTCTTTTCTTTGAATTGAATTAGAAAAGAAATCGATTGAAATTGTTGTTGGGGTAGAAAGCGAACTAAACAAAGTTCAAGAGACATTGATCAAGCCAACTTCTCAAGTCAGCTTCCTGAAAACATCTTAATTTTCGGAACAACCTTATAAAAGTAACCTTACCGTCGTGCTATTTGTTATATTTAATGTCATTTTAATGAATCAAATAGTTTGTTACTCAAAGACGTTCCACTCATCGACAGAAAGGTGATGAAGGTGAAACGAAGAAAGAAGACGGAGATCTTCTCTTCTAGGATCTATGGTACTCTTTAAAAGTTGACACTTTTTAAAAAAAGGAGAAAAACAATGAGAAAAACGCTGAATTACTCCAAATTCCACCATTTTTAAATGAAAATTAGAACAATTAGTCATTCAAATGGAAATTTAAAGAAAACTGGTCAAGACAGCAAAAAGCGCAACGCAAAACGATAATGCGTTTGGGTTTAAATTTGATTTAAATTTGTGTTACTTATTTTTTATTGAATACAGAATAAAATTATCTACATTTTGCATGCATGCATACTTTGTGATCACTTAAAACGGAATTGATGTCTAGAAAAGCTCAGTTAACCACTTTTTAAGCCTTTTTTTTGTTTTTTTTGGCATTTTCTCATCGCAGTTTTGTTTTAAATGGCTTCAAAAAATTCAGCAAATAGCTTATTTTTATTTCTAAATCCAATGAAAACAAGGAAGGAAAATGGGTTTAACAGCAAACGCATATTTTGGCTGGCGCATTTTGTAAACAGGCTGTACTTTTGTACACTTTGACCAGCTCTCCAAAATAGAAGGCCAGTTACTTTTGACCAGTTACTTTTATAAGGTTTTTCCGAAAAATTAATATATGCCAGGAAGCTAACTTGAGAAGTTAGTTGGATCAATGTTTCTTGAACTTTTCAGACCAGCTCTCCAAATAAAACGACTAGATCTGAAAATATTCTTTGAACTATTGTTGAACTGAATTAAGTCAACTGGCTACGATCCAATCTCTCTAATAAAGTATTTCAAATCATTTTTGGATTATAAAAGTGACTTTTCATCTATTCCTCTACCAGAATCAAAGGAGTGATTTGAATTTTGCAAAAACTAGATCATTTTCGTCGAGAATATCTAAGTGGGAAAATGGAGGAGAAGGCGGGAGTTGAAAGGGAGCCAAGAGCCTTCTATTTTTGACATCATTTCCAATTTTTTGTTTTATTCAAAGAATCATTTTGATAAGAAAAAACAAGGCTGAACAAAAAATAGCTAAAAAAGAATGAGATTGATATCTTGAACATTGAAAATATTGACGAATTTTGAGCGGATTTTGAAGTAAGTGCTTCAGGAGCTCGCTCTTGATTTTTCTTGGCTTTTCAAAAGAATTTCCCTTTCTAATATGAAACCCAAGCCTTGATGAGCTTTTTTTCAAATTAGGATCGCCTTTCTTGAAATGGGAAAACGAAGTGAAAGAGTCATTTGATCTAAAGATTATTGACTCAAAAATTGACTAGAATTCGATTGAGAATTCGTTTTTAAAAATATTCATTATTTTAGCTTTAAGATTAACTTGAAAATGGATTTGATTTGAAAAGGAATTAAATTTTCGAAATTCTCCAGCCAAAACTACATTCATTTGAACAGAGGAAACCCGTAAGTATCGAAATTTTTGCCTTTAAAGGCTTCGGAGTTCATTTTTGAAATAAAAACAAATTTACAATTGTTTTTTTGCAGAAAATTCTTGAACAGATGAGAAATTGATGAGTTTTCACTACAGAGAATCTTTAGAAATTGATGGAATCAAATCGGAAACCGGTGAAAAATCGGAAAATTGTACTTACATTCATTTTTGATAAAGAATTTTTTCAATTTTCTCCTATAAGTTTTCAGTTTTCGAGTTGAACATTTAGAATCAGAATATATTGGGTTGGGGAGAATGAGTCGGCGCCGAAAATCAAAGAAATTTCTAAAACTTATAGCAGACTTTGTCAAATGATATGCGTTTGATATCCGTAGAAGGGTAACTAATTCTCTACAAAATAATATTTAAAAGAGAACTCAAACAGCGCCTCAACTCAACAAAGGATCATTTTTTTCACAAAACGATAAACTGTCATCTAGAGTAAACGGTTGGAGGGATCTTCCTGAAAATTTGGTAACTTATGTAATTGAGTGTGCTCATCTTTTTTATATAAACACCAAAGGAGGTTTATGTGGAAGAAACTGTTCAAGCAATGAGTCGGACTTTTTGTCATTTTGATTAGCTGTGTTTGGGAATCCATAAAATCCCAAAAAAGAAAAGCTTTGTGGAATCTCTCAAAAGCCATTTTGTAAAGAAATAGTGGACCATTTTGATGAAACAAAACGTGTATTTAAAGAAGGTTTTATGGGTGCAAAAAGTTTCTTTAAATTTCGGCGCCGACTCATTCTCCCCAACCCAATAGATCAATCTGTTACTACTTTTCCTGAAATCTCATGCCTTTCACCAAAATTCATATAGACGATAAACTTCTTGAATCGAAATTCTTAATGAAACAGTCATATGAGATTTTTAGCACTTTTGAAATGCTAAGAATTCTTAAATAGAAAAAAAACTGAAGGCAATTTTCTGCAATCCGCAGTAGATAGTAATAACCTAACTGGAAAATTACCTCGGTTCCGTTTAGGTCTTTCAATTTTTACAAGATTAACATCAAATTTTTGATTTAGAGATTCTATTTTATAGTATTTTATAGTATTAAGAGCTTTAAAATGATATATAACACTCGGAGTAATCTCTTTATTTTCTTTTAATTCATTAATCAATCCGTTTCATAATTTTTTGTCACAATCTGTAAGCGATTAGTTTAATTTTAGACCAGGTTTTCAAGTTCCAATTGTCTGGCTGAAGATCAGGAGTAAAAGAATAGAACAAAAAGGAAACAAACATTTTACAATTAGAAAATAAACAAACTAGTTCAACAAAGTACTCAGAAAAGATATTAAGAAATTATAAAATGAAAAATATCAAAGGTTTTCAAGTTCCAATTGTCTGGCTGAAGATCAAGAGTAAACGAATAGAGCAAAAAAGAAACAAACATTTTACAATTAGAAAATAAACAAACTAGTTTTACAGAGTGCTCAGAAAAGGTATTAAGATATTATAAAATGAAAAATATCAAAAATAGAATCGCCAACTTTCCTCTAACAAATATATCACTCAATCAAGGCGTCATCATTGCGAAAATTCGATCATAAGAAAGAATTTTCAAAGAAATTCATTCATTTCCTGAAATAATTGAGCGATAAAATGTCTCAAGAGAATTATTTCGTTTTTTTTAAAAATAATTTTTCTCTAAAACTCTATTACTGAAAGTTTATGAAATTTCGTGATGATGAAAGTAATTTTAAAGTCATTTTTGGGTTTTTTGAAGGAATAAGGTCAGAATTTTGAACGCCGAGAGCTTTGATCGTTAAAAGTTTTCAGAAAAACGCGGAAGATGGGGAATTTCAAGTTATTTGATAAATTTTATAATACAACTGAGCTTTGAAAGTTTTATTGACGAAAAGTTGATTCATTTTGATTTAAAGTTTTCAAATTCTTGTAAGTATTCAACGTGTTTCCAAAACAATTTGGAAAACTTAATCGATTTATGATTCGAATTTCCGATGAGAGATGTTGATTGCTTAGATTTGAAGAAAGTTGAGGAAATTTGGAAAAGTTGGATTAAAATAATCCTACTTTTGCATTTTAGGGATTGTAGGATTGTAGGAAAGAGCTTTGGGTTTAATTTTGCGTTTGATTCAACCAAAAATCGATCGAATCCATTCTAAAATGCTAGCCGGTTATAGCGGGAACGAAATTTGTCACAAAATTCTTTACTTATAAGAATGAAGCCGGAGCTTGACTCTATCAAACATCTGGCTTTGCTAAAGTTTTGTCTTGTAGTCTGTAGTTTAAAAAGACAGGCTATTCTACAGACAGGCTATTCTACAGACAGGCTATTCTACAGACAGGCTATTCTACAGACAGGCTATTCTACAGACAGGCTATTCTACAGACAGGCTATTCTACAGACAGGCTATTCTACAGACAGGCTAGTCTACAGACAGACTAGTCTGTAGTTTAAAAAATAATGTCTAACTTGTTATCTAATAGTAAGTGAGTTAAAAATGATCTTATCGTCAGTAAGATAAAAGATTGATATTGTTCTTAACCTAAATCTAAGAATCTAAGGATCTAAGATAAAACTGTTCTTGGTTAAATCCCAAGCCTGGAATCAATAGACTTCTAAATGCATTGATTCATAAAAGAC